>JBBPOY010000173.1:0-15167 GCA_038091675.1 Leccinum proliferum | reverse complement strand
CATCCAAACCAGGACGTATCCTGGTCGATAAAGAGGTACACACTACTGAAGATTACAATTCTTCTGTCGCCCCTTTACGCCGCCTGTGGCCCAATCCGTTGTTGCGATTCACCGTCTTCGATGAAACTCCTCACAAGGCATCGAGGATGAATCCTGAAGGATCCTCGCCATACAGCGCCCTCGCCGCTCCCTTGTCTGCCAGTCGCGAGGAATCTTTTGTCGAATCCACTTGTGATATTACTTTACCTTTGAGCTCGCAGTCATTCGTGGCGCCCCCGCCCCCGCCACCTCCCCCACCATTTGCTACCTGCATTTCCCCCCGTCTTCCTCTACCGTTCAAGATGAGCCCACCGACAATCACCGAGCCTTGTCTCCCTCAGTCCACGGTGGCAGCTAAGCCTTGCTGTTCGATCGCGAAGGGCAAAGCAGATATCGAAACCTTGTTGTTCTCATTCAAAGAGGACCTAGATGCCATCCTCCACAGGACGCTTGGCTCTAGTCACGCGAAAGAGCTGATCAACTCGCCTTTCGTACCATCTATCCACCCAGCCTGCGGTGCAGATGTTTTACCTCAAACAAAGACGCCTGTTGTCGACTCGGCCACGAGCGCGTCTTCTCGGTGGTGTTTCCTTTGCAAGACCCGCTCCACCGGCGTCTGGTATGGTTGTAACAAATGCCCTTGGCATTCAATCGTGAGTCGATTGCTCTAGAATTTTAGTTTCTTGACTCATGGCATATTAGTGTTCCGACTGTTTCTCCAAATCACCCAGTATTCATACTCTTAGTTTTGGTCCATCTCACGTCGTTCAGCTACGCTCGGTTGATGGTTCCACCCAGCATCCAGCGCAGAGTACAAAGGAAAACAAGCCCTGTAGTGCTGGGCCGACAGAAAACGCGTCACCAAGTCTGCCTTCTGAACCTGTTGTACATCATGGTGTCATCTGCGACAGCTGCAACAGTACCGTTAAGGGTATTCGTCATAAATGTTCGGAATGTCCTGGTGCGTTAGGCGATTCAATTGGGAGTCTCCCCCCTCATTTAATACCAGACTATGATCTTTGCACCGCTTGCGTCGAATCTGGGGCAACGGAGCAACATAATCCATTCCACGAGTTTATCGACATAGAAACGCCGGCATGCTTTTACTTTCACGCTGCTCGCAGTGACGTCAGAGAGCGCAGAACCCATCAACTATCTGATCTCCCCGCAGAAACACAACAGAGATCCGCTGCCAACGCCACAAATCCACCTATTCGTCACACTGCGACTTGCAATCTCTGTGACTCTGCGATTGTTGGGGAACGTTACGTGGGTCATCCTGTTGTTCCTTAAACTTCGTGCTGAATGTTTGTTTCAGAAATGTGTTGCTTGTCCAGGTGAATCCTCTTCAGCAACCCGTAACAAAATAGTGCTGATTCCTCCAGACTTTGATACCTGCTCATCTTGTTTCAGGTTAGTCAACCATATATGCGCTGATCAAATTGTACGGTCGTCTAACTGCTACAAGGATAACCACGGAGCAGCACCCAAGCCATGGATTTGTAAGACTGAATAATCCAGAAGACTTGATGGTGAGGAAGCCATATTCTAAACACTATCTTTGCTCATGAACTCAGATGCGTTATTCCGTCCCGCCTCGTCAAGCCGCCCATCTCGCGTTATGCGATTGTAAGTGATACGTTTCACTAGTTTACATACATCATTAAGTATGTATTGGGCACAGCGTGTCAAAAACCGATTCGCGGCGCTCGCTACAAGGTTAGAAAAATTATTCGCACGTTACACTCCGTTATCTGATCCTCCACAGTGCATGCATCCAAGCTGTCCCGATTTTGATTTGTGCAGTGACTGCGAGGCACTTCCAATTCCTGTCCACCCGCTGAATCATCCTATGCTAAAGTTGAGGACTTCCGAGTCTGTCATTCCAACTGTCCACCAGGCGACCAGTGAACCGAACGGCCAAAAGTCTGCTCCGGTCCGCTGCGAGTCCGGGTCCCGTGTTTCGCATCCCCGAAGCCCACTCGCTCTGCCCAATAAAGTCACCGGAACTCACTCCTGTCGTTGTATCTGAACAGGCGACGAATGTAACTACGGAGTAGTGTTGTCTCAGCTCGGCTAGCTGAGAGCCAGCCTCAGCTTATGTCAGCTTATGTTCAACTCGGCTCACGTGACAAAGCTAAGCTCATTTCGAGCCATGACTTTAATTTCAAGTAACTCGACTTGTAGCTTGAATTATACGAAGCTACAAATCGGGCTCGGACCAGCTCGGACCAGCTCGGACCAGCTCAGACCGGCTCAGACCGGTTCGAATACGTATACATTACATCACAAGTATGAGGAACACTGGATACCGTACAGACGACAGTACAGAGATATCAGAAGACGATGATGCATACATTGTACATTACAAACAACCACCCGATGCCTCATTCCCCAGTATGGGCCATTGATGGCACTACCTCGTGTGACGTGGCGACGACGTGGCGACCGTGCGGCGTGAAATACTACCGAATTTTGTGAACGGGGGCCGTGCCTCCGTGAGACGCCCTTCCTATGGTTCAGAGTCCTGCTGCCGTGGATCATTTTCGTCTGGACAAACATCTTCATGCCTCGAGACTCGAGTTTCCATAACAACAACACGAAGCGACGTACCTTTTTGCTGAACTTGGCGGAGGGACAACTCGCGACCGCTTCCGCGGAGTCACACCCAATCTGGTCGGCTTGAGAGGAATATTCGCCCAGTATATCGGCTCGAACGTGTTGTGATTGATGGCAAGAAGAGCTTCTGGGGACTGGTTGAAGTTGCTCCCGTTGGCGGTGTCGGTTTGAACTGCTCGGAAGAGGGAGAGAAGATAATCGTAATCGGGCTTTTCTGTAAAGGAGAGCTCACGCGCGTGGAGGAGGAGGCTGGAGAGTGGTAGTGGTAGGGTATCATGAAGCTCGGATGTTGTGATATTTTGTTTCAGCTTCAACATGTCAGTCGCGGATGAGTTGTCGCACGTGAACCAGGGAAGGGAACCAAGTAAGAGGTAAATCAAGACGTAGGCGAGGGATTCGATATCGTCTCGACGGCTGAGTCGACCGCCCAAGTGGTAGTTGATTGAGGAAAAAAGGGTCGAAGTGGGATCCGAGTCTTCTGCGAGAGGAAGGCCAGTGCGACAAAAAACGTGGGCATACGTCTGCGGGTCCCTATAGAGGTGTGCATGGCTGAAGTCGAACAGGAATAAGTTAACTTCCATGGTAGTCGAGGAAGGTCCGAGAAGAATGTTCTGCGGTTTGAAGTTCGAGTAAACGTAGCTACGTGAATGGACACGCTGAAGGCACGTTATCTAGACTGTTGGTTAGAGCGTAAAATAGCTACGGTAGGCACTGCTTACCAGCTGCTCCGCCAGGACCGAAATGGCATTCATCGACAGCGTTCGTCCGTTGGCGACAAACATATCCTCCAGTGTTGGTCCCACGTCCTCGAAAACCAGTACGTCTGCATCGGACTCGGTCCCTGACCAAACGATGGCTGGGATACCGTGAATCCCACGTAGTTGATTGAGAACAGTGCGTTCGGATTCTAGAGGCCTATAGCGCCTTGACAGACCGAAAGCCTTCACGAGCACCTTGTGACCGCTCACGAACAAGTCTTCTGCAAGAAAAATGGAACCTGCGATGGTCAAATATCAGTTCAAATCAACGCCAAAATACGTATCTGAACTTGCATTTGCCACAGTTTCCCAGGCTCTTTTGAATACTGAACCTTCCGTCAACACGAACGATATGCATCGATGTTGAAAATGAACCTTTGATGCGTGGGAAATGGGAGTTGTTTGCAACATGAGTCACATGACACAGCAAAGGTAGATACCGTCGACGAAGTAAACGAGTTCGGGAAACAAAGTACGTAGGTAGACATCAATCAAGCGGTACAAATATTGTCTCTGTATTGTCTCCTGCTTCACGGTCTGCACAACAGATGATATAATCAATGGTCTTGTCCTGACCGACCTCAACATCACCTGCATATGACCCAGGCTCGGGATCATCAGGCTCGTCCTCCAGCAGTACAGATTGGTCGAGTTGTAGAGTTGCGGTAAAGCTGAGACGACATTTCTTGTAATCGTATTTCAACATCTGAAGGGCTTCCATCAGGATCGGACTGATCCGGTTGCGTTTCTTGGTGTCAGTCTCCGCGCTTGACGAGAAGACTCGTTCGCAGGGAACGGCAGACGCTTGAATGGGGAGGTGGTCCATAGCAATACTAAATATTACTGGGTAGCATTTGCGCTTGCTCTATAGGTGGCATCAGTACCAAAAAACAGAACAAAGGGGTTGAATACACTTACCTCCCAGAAGACTATAGGGTTCGAGTCCTCCTCGCAAAGATCCTCATTGATGTAAGCGCGGTATTCATCGATCACAGACATCGTACCACGAGGACTTGTCTGCCTGCCGATGGACATCTCCCTAAGGCCGAAACGCGCTGCCAGCGCATCGATGGTGTGGACCGGTTTAGGTTTCTGCGTCGATACGAGCTGAGGGATGAGTTGTCCATATTCTTCCATCTGTCCGAAGTCAGCATTCATATCGTTGAGCAGACGACCACGTACCAAATCTAAGATCGCCTTTTCGGCCGCTTCAGCGTATTCGTCATCCCAATAATTAGTGATCCACGACATCCGTACAGCGGGATCAACAACTATATCATTTTATTAGTCTGAGCTGCTATAAGGCACGGAACGACTTACACATAGCAACAACATAGGCTTTTGAGTTGTCCATTCGTTTGTAGTACTTGGTCGCCCACTCGAGGCCGACATCCACTAGCGGCTGAACACGAACATTTGTCGTCCGTAGAGTTTCCCACGCGGTCATGAATAATTCAAAACACGGGACGGCGCTGCCCAAGCGGGGCAAAGTCTCACTCGACATGCGTTGTTGGACTGCGTAGGGGACCTATTAAGAGTTGTTGGTCACCATCCAGTGAGCTGCGAGTCCTTTGGCAGTGTGAATACTACAAACTCGACTCTCACCTTAAGGATGAACTCGAAATCTCGGAGAACGGACCACTGTATGTCAGAGAGCTTGTATCTCTCGAGTTCCCTCTGATTGGGGAGAGAGAGAAAGTAGTCGACAGCCTGAGGACAGATATCAGCAAAACAAACCATGAATTTGTGAGAAACTACTTACCGGGCGCAAAACACGTAAACGATTAAGCATTGCAAACGTGGAGTCCCAACGCGTGTCGACGTCGCGCAGAAGTTCCAGCACAGGAACGTGCACCGCCTCGCCAGCAGAACCTTTGAACCAATTTTTTGCGTTCCCTGTCCTAATGGTATCCATGAATTCATCACGGCGCAAACCGGACGCACGGATGACCCTGACAATGGCACGGGCCAGTGCGATAGGATCCGATCTGATAGCTTCCAAATACGCTCGCCGCTGCGCTACGGTGGGGAAAGCACTTGTCCAAGCTTCGGGGACAGAAATCACATCCTCATCTGTAAAACTCCTGATAACGTGAGTCACGCATATGTGCATGATATGCGGAAAACACATCACGAGCCGATCGGCTGCGTTAAAACCGACATCGCGCGGACCAAGCAAGCGTTCGAGTTCCTCCACACAGCTTTTGTTGTTGCTTGCATTGTCCATAGTGAAATGCCCGACCTGTTGAATTCACGCAGGACAGTGAGACGATAGACCTGACTTTGAAAAGAAAATATCAAACGTACCTTTGCTGTGATCTTGGCCCGATCCAAGACATAAAGGATCGTTCGAGCCAGTGATGCACCGGTATGGTGACCGCGGATGTTTTGGAATGCTAATAACGCGGAGCGCAGCTTCAGCCCGTTTTTCCCGGACTCCTCTGCAATCCAATGTGCAGTAACCGCCAGGAAAGATCGACGGTTATTGTTAGACCATGCATCGGCTGTAAATGAGATACGTCCAAGGGAGTTCTGTGGAAGGTAAGAAGAAGAAGAAAACACCGACAAAAAATAAAACGTACTGCCAAGTCAGTCTTCAAAACAACGAAGTATTTTTGCCACGCGCTGATGATGTCTCCGCGAACCTTCGTACGGTGTGGAATATGGGAATCTTGGAGGTCTTGGCGGAGGAGGAGGAGGAGGGCACGAAACTCTGGACATTCGACAACGTTAAGAGACTGTTGAATAGAATTGAATAAATCATTGTTGAATAGAACGAAAGGAGCCGCACCTGGTCGTCCGCAACAATGAACGCTACAAGACACTTGTGCAACTCATCATTCGAGAAGGAAGGTACTGATCCTCGTTCAGCACGAATCAGAGCATTTTCTGTGGAGCTCTCGGATTGACGAGGCGGAAGAGACGCAAGAGATGCGCCATCCACCAACGCTTCCTGGATTTCATTCAACGTATACCCGCGAGCCATCACACTTTTGACGCTCTCGAGCCAAACCTGCCATCCGTTTGCATTTGCGAGGGTGAGATATTCAAGGAGGTGTTGGCGATCTACATGGCCTCGCAGGGCCGATGTTCCGGTGTTCCGAGAATACTGGAATGTTCGGTCGCGTTTATTGGTGTACATTCGCGCCCAACCGACGGGGTCTGCGTCGTGAAGCTTTCTAGAATATTTTGATTAGCGAGAGTACCAACCAACCGTGAACGAGTGACTTACTTGCACAATCTGCAGATAGTACCCTCGGGAGTCCTTTCGAAGAAATGCCGAATGTCGGCGGTGCTCGGGAGCTTCTCCGGCTCTTCTGAGGTACAGAGCGGATCACTGGATGAGCTCAGTGGAACCGAGCTGCCGACATCGTCATCATTGTGTTCCTCGTCATCGGACTCTGTCAGGTTAGCCATATCCATATCAAAATCTTCCTCTGAGACAGGTTCCATGCGTTGGCGACGCGAAGCCTGAACAGGAGCACCACGTGCTTGTGTAGCTCGTGTAGAACTGCGAGAATCAGTATTAGTAGAGCCGGACCGAGAGCGGTTGCGAGATTGGCTGCGACAGCCTCCGTGCCCATGCTGGTCTTGGTTAGGAGCACCTAGTTCCGGCGACTCGGTGGTGGTGGTACGAGGCCGACGAGAGGCGCGAGCTGCGACCATGATAGTGGGAGGAGGAATGAAATGGCAGTAGCTCCGAGGGAGGAGAAGGTGATTGGATCTAAGCCAAGTCAGCCAGCTTTTTCACTGCGCACCCTGAGGTTCTTTGTCAGACGTCAATTCGCACCACGTTTCGACACGCTGCGAGTAACACGATGCATAGCGGCATTTAAATATACTATTACAACAAACTGACCAATCGCTACAAAGCCAACCGAGATGCAAATGGTCCAAGCCAAGGTCCCCGCGCCGGCTGACCGTACTGTACATAATGCCGTCAGTTTAACCCGCGAACTGAATAGAATATGGCCCTGACCTATTTTAATTTACGTCGTTTCAACTTCTTCTTCAAGTTGCGTGACTTCGCTTGAGCCGGGTTGGTCCGTGTGGCCAGGTCTTCGGAGGGTTCAGGGAGGGCACGCCGCTTGCTTGATTTCGGAACAGGTTTCACGGACGACTCATCTCCTTGCTGTCTCTTCTGTTTATTCCTCGTGCAGCTGAGATAACGGGACCAGGCAGTGTGATACGAAACTACTTGAAGCTCGTGGAGGAGCTGTGTCCAGTCGACGGGAAACACGATGGTGTCTGACTCGGTGCGAAGATGTTCGATTTCTTCGTCGTCGTCTTGATTTTCCTCCATGATGTGAGCGATGCGGCGAAGCAGCCGTTTGGAGGCCAGGTTGAGCAAGTCTGTGACGGGCTGCATTGGAGACTCGGACTCGGACGGGGGGAACAACGTCTAAGGGAACCAATCAGTGAAAACATACTTGGGATATAGCGGAATCTACTTACTCCCCGAGCGGATAGCGGGCTCCCCTCCTTGAAATCGAATGTACCATCCTCCCCTCGAAGGAACACGTGTACGTTGACAGACTTGATGTCTACCCAAGTTATGTTCTCGATCATAACAGGGGACAAAGAATTGCCGAGGGGTAGCGCAGCGGGAGTGAATGCTGTACGTTCGAGAAACGGACCAGCAAAGAGAGGGTTATCGGGTTCGGGAAGATGAAAGCCTGACTCGCGAGTGGAAATCATCAAGGCCACGTCGATGTCGGGGGAGAACTCCACAGCTTTTGAGAGCTTATACTCCATGCCTGACCGAGTTTGACTGAAACCGGATTCCACAACCCAGACGGGCATCGGGAACTCGACGGGACGATAGCTCATGTCCAGATCCAGGTGGAGATCCGGAAGAACAAGGCCGGTTCGACCTTCAATTGGGTAGTTGAAACGGAATTTGGGAGTGATATGAGGGTGCCGGTAAGGCGCTAGTAAAGCACTCAAACGCTCGGCGAGGAATTCGATGGGGTATTCGTGGATGGGTCGAGGCGTCATGGCGAGAATCTGGAGGAGTTCGGGGATATAGAATAACCTGTGGGCACCGGTCTTCGTTAGAGTCGTCCACGGAGGATTGTAATAGCTATTTACTTGATGCGGTCGTGGGGTTCTTTGCACTCTGAGAGCAGCGACTGTATGGAGTCAAATTCTTCGGAAGAAACGTTGTCGAAAGTCTAAAGAACTAGTAAGATCTCGTAATGCAGTGCCTTAAGAACGACTCACAAGGGTGTGAAAGAATGGTTCTTGAAGTGCGTCGACGATTGCGCGACAATGATTGGGATCGATGATGGGTGAGGCTTGTTTAGTAAATGGAGAGATGCTGAGAGTCGTGTTATTACTCGTGCTAACGTTAGGCAGCCGCCTCGTGGCTTCCTCGGGTGGCGTGGCCTCATCGACAAGGGCAGAACATTCGTCGATGTGTGGGTTGGTGCTAAACTCTGCTGGGTCGGATGTTGATTGTGTAGTAGTCGTGGTCCCAGCATCGGGAAACGATGAGAAATAAGATGAATTCTCTGATGAACTTGAGGATCTCCTGTGGGTAGAATGGCTTCCCACTAAGCTAGTGGGAAGTTTGTTATGATACCACATGGATGGCATAGCATTAAATGTTTTCTCAAGAAGGTCCAATGTAAGGGACATCTTCAAGAGAGAAGGGTACAAACTACTTGGTAGCTGGACTCGGGGGGAGGTGGGGGTTGTCAGGCAACCTGAGACAAACAAACACAGTACAGAATGAAATTACGTCAGCTAAACTGATGACACAGGAGGGTATGTAGTAGAGGGCCAGACGAGGGGGATGAGATAGAAGGATTACAATGTAGACATCATATACCTACTGCCCAGTGCAAGCGGGAAACCGCGAGCGAGACTTGATGAGACCATAGCACCAGGCGGGATAAAGTCGAGACTCGGCAAGGGCCCAACAACGGCAGGCGTTTGCGACCGCACGACTTCTTCAGTAGGACTGGGTGAAAAGGATCTGCGCCGGACATTGCGAAACTCGTGAGATGTGGGCAGCGGGAGTGAAAACGAACTTACATTGAGGGCGCATCATGATCGATGTTAACTTTGAGATTCGTTCACTTCCTGAACACGTCTGCAAAGGGTTTTCGGCACCTTTGAACGATACGGTTAGAATATTTTGATGATAGAAAAGATGAATGACTCACTAGGGGATCATATAATTCAATCCGAGGCTGCTGGGGATGACAGTGATGGTAGTTTGAAGCCAGCTCGAAGCCAAGAGCTGTAGCCTGGGAAACTGGACGTGCCCATAGCCTTTGACGCGGCTCGGTTATGCACAGCTTAGCTAAAACTGTCAATGGCTTCGGCTCACAGCCACCTAAAAGCCGGAGCCACGGCAACACTACTACGGAGGATCAAACACCCTCCGCTGAAGAATTTCTTAGCCCACTTGGTAGCCCTGCAAGCACCTCGGAGGTACTCGACGGAGTGCCTACCTCTGTTACCGTCGCACCCTCACATCTTCTAGTTGATGTCGCAGACCCAATTACGTCTTCCCCGCCAGGCCAGCCACCGTTGGATATCTATTACCGGCTGTGGCCAAGGGTAAACCAAGAGATGGTGCACTTAATTGCGTTGCAGGTTCCGACAACTGAGGAACCTGTTGATGATCCCGTCGAAGAGACTGTCACCGAACCAATTTCCCATGGGCCCCTTGCTGTGGAAGAATTGCTTCCGGGAACCCCCATTTTGCAACCCGGTGAGCGCTACGAGGAGAGTCTGGTCTCTCTGGATGAAGGCAACAAGTCGATCGTTGATGGTCACCCTACTCCCTCATCTACTCCGGCAGCTGTCAGGGAATCGCATCCTACCACTAAGCAGCGTATTGGAGATGACCAGCAAGAAATGGTCACCGAGGGCGCAGCCCGGGAAAGCATTGACTGTCTGGACTCATCTCTCGTGGGGGACATCAATGTTCCTGATGGTCAGGTCTTCCCCCCTGGAGCAGAATTTGTCAAAGGCTGACGCATGATGAATATCGGTGGACAGCCTTGGCCTCACACCACCGAAATTCAGTTTGTTGCTGGAGAAAATCTTGCGCCAGAATGCAGTGCATCTTTACGGGCGGAGGTCGGGTACGTGCGTCCGGGAAGTAATTTCGATGTATGGACGGGGGATTTGAAGGTATGTGCTCACCTTTACGGAAGGGGGCGATGCACCTGACATCCGTCAAGGCGCCAGATGTACCTGGGAGGTATGTCAGTTACTGGAGACTCAATGATGGCCAGGGTAATTTCTTCGGGAGCAACGTATGGATTGAGTGAGCCATCCATCCCAGCCGTCGCTCAAAATGTTCCACGACTGAATTAACAAATCATAGTTTGACGGTCGTAGATCACATCCTTAATGGTGATGCCCAGTGCGCATCCCACCGACTTGGTCAACGCCAGGAACGAACAGCTGGATGCACCGCAATCTTCGGTAGCATCCACCAAGACCTGCTGAATCTGACATTTCTTCGGTGTCGCTTGTTAGCGTGCCGACGTCGGATGACGAGGATGCGGAGTGGCAGGATACCCGGACTCACTCCGAGCCGCTGGAATATGTGGTGCTATACGATAACCATTCCGAGGAATGAAAGTTTTGATTGTGTACATTTATGGGGCCTTCCTCCTGTACATACGTGTTGATCCGTGTTGATCGTAATGAATCATGTATATCACGTGATGTACTTTGTCCTGATAGGGGATGTTGAAGCCGCCACGATTCGGCTAAGCCGCTACTACTAAAAAGTATGTAATATCACACCATCCCAAGCAAATGTTAGCGAAGACCATCACCATCAAGTGATACTACATGCGTAGCTCGGCCCCGGCATGCCTGGGGAGAAGAAAATTTGGCGACTATCAACCCCTTTTCAACGAGGATTCTCTGGAAGAGGACCTAGCGCGGCAGTTCTCCGCTGTTACCCGAAGCCTGAATTCAACACATGCCCCTTTTGCTCTCAAAGACGAATCACCTTAGTTGCCCGAAAAGCTCTGGTATGTCCTTCCGAAGTGTGTTAGAATGTGACCTGATGACGAAATGGACTCAATATTTAGCTCAGCAACGGTATTGGCATTTCGAATTGGATGAGGTTCGATGACGGGCTCACTAACAAGCGGCCTGTCCGGGCAAGATAATGGCTACGCTTGCGCAGGAACCATCAGGCTGACATATGATAAAAGCAACCGTACGCTGCTTCGGAGGTCCTTGTGATCGGACAGAAGGTACGCCCTGCTTTGAAGTGGTGGGAACTGGCAGCGGTCGTACCGCTTGATAAAGCATTTTGATCTATCTTCAAGTTTCGTATCAATCCGCAATATATAAAGCCATCAGGAAATCAGCAAGGTACTTATCTTGACCTATTTGAACTAGCTTGTCTAAATTTGATGCTAATTTTCTCTTATATACTAGTGTGTCACAGCCAGGGGTAGGTCGTAACGCACCACCCTCTTGCGACCTCCTCACATTCAGCATGACTGCTCAGCGCTCAACCCCCGCTTCCCAATCAATGGACCAAGTTTGTGTTTGATGTCCATGGGCGGGGCCAGCTGCCTACCTTGGGCACGGTCGACATCAAGGATATTAAAGAAAAAGCAAGAGAGGTTATGAACGACCACCTGCGTGTGTTTCTTGCAGTGATTCCATTCACTCGATCACTGTGCTGATCCATTGCTCCACCTTGGCAGCGACATACACGTACACATTTGGAAGCGCAGGAACGTGTTCGACAGATGCCGCAAACAAAAAAGTGTTGGATAACTGATGCAACCGACCGCAACATCGAAGTGCGTATCTTTTAGCTCTCCGCATCAGGCATACACTCATACATCATTTCCAAGACCACCATCTTTGGCGTGAAATATCCCGCCCCGTTATTCGTTGCCCCTGTTGGCGCGCAAGGTATAATGCACCCGGACGGCGAACTCGCGAGTGCACGTGCGGCTGCCAACGTTGGTGTCCCGTTCATCATGAGTAGTGCATCCTGCCGATCCATCGAGGATGTAGCGGCAGCCAACGGTCCAATTGGCCACAGGTGGTACCAACTTTACTGGTGAACTCCACTTTTCTTCGTTGGCTCTCAGGCTGGCGGATCGCTTACTGAAACTCTAGGCCCCGTACTGCAGAAGTCACCCTCTCCATATTGAAACGCGCGAAACAGAATGGATTTACGGCACTTGTGATCACTTTGACACCATGTCCCTCGGTTGGCGTCCTCACGATTTCGAAACGACGTTTCTCCCTTTCACATCCGGGGTTGGCATCCAAGTTGGCACGTCCGATCCTGTGTTCATGAACTGGTTCGGTCTCGAACCACGCATGGGCGAGGTAACCCCATTCCCGCTACAGTCTGAAAAGATCAAGGAAGCTGCTTTGAGCAGGGATAAAGATGCCCAGAGAGAGATTATGTTGGGCCAGCACTTCCTCGGCGAGATCAGTTCAGGCGTATATAGGACATGGAATGACTTGAAGTTCATCAAGGACAACTGGGATGGACCTATTGTGCTAAAAGGTATTCAACGGGTTTCGGTGAGTAGTGATCAGGGCGGGTCGTCCATGATCCAATCAATGCATAACATATCTACTCGTGGATATGCAGGATGCAGGAAAGGCAATCGATCAAGGAATAGATGGGATTGTTGTTTCGAACCACGGTACTTTGTTTGTGTGGCTGTTGAGGCCGACTCCACTGATGGGCTGGCACAAGGTGGTCGCCAGGTGGATGGCGCGATCGGCTCCTCGGCTCCTCTCGACAAGATCATGCGCTCGAGCAAGGTCCGCGCTGCCCAGAAATCCGGAAAGTTGGCCGTTCTCTTCGACTCTGGGATTCGTACCGGAAGTGATATCATCAAAGCTCTCGCTATAGGCGCTTAGGCCGTCTTCAGTCAGTGTCCTATTGTTTGGGTGTGTAATTACATGAACAATCCTGATCGTATTATCGGGCAGTCGGACGTCCGTTCATGTACGGCCTTGCGATCGCTGGACAGGAAGGTGTCGAACAGATCCTGAGGCAGACTCTTTGCGATTTCCGTATCTCGATGGGCCTCAACGTTTACGCAAATATCGACGAGATCATTGGAAACAAAGACGATGTTTTGACGAGGTTGGAGTATTGTGTAGTCCTTGAAGACTGACATCTATGTATTATAAACTTATGTATTGTACCAAACAACAAATCATCAGGTCCTCTTCGGATCCAATCCTTGAATAAATCAATCAGAGGCTGCATGCAACTGGCAGGTCCAGCTGGGATGCATATGTTGATATTCTTTTGAAGCCTACTAATATGAGACTCGGCGAACGAAATAGAGCATAGTATCGTCTGTCGATTTGAAGATGTGATGTTGGCACACGTTCGATGAATTAGATAGAGTTACGAAACGTGTCATCGCTCCTTTTAGACGGTGTTTGTTTGTCAACGGCGTTGGAAACAAACAATCGCCTTCCAGGGAAGAGCTAACCAGCGTCCACGACAAGCTGGATGCTGAGATTACCTCCAAGAACAATAGATTAGTATGTTTGTTCACTCTCTTCAATAGCTTGGCCCTGACTTCGAGCAGATGCGCACAGACAGCTCCAGACTGAATTCCAAGAGCTGCAAGTAGCATCGTCGGCTGTTGTGATTGCAATGCAATCAGGTGGGTGACGTTGCAGATCTCAGTATGGACCTGGACTTGACCAGATGTGAAGAGTGCAGTCGAGTCGTACAAGCAGAAGATGGTGATGAGCAACGCAAAGCTTCAAGATGCTTAGGTCGCGCAAGCCAAGGCGGAACAGGCGGAAGTATTCGGTAAGCAACGTGACCCCATCTACTGCATGTTCCGATGTTGCTTAGCTCGCCGTGCATTTACGGACTCAAAGCAGACGCATCTCGATATAACTTTGGAAAAAAAGGGAGATAAAAGAGAGGTTACCGTTCACAGAGTACAGATTCCGGGAATTAGAGCAGCAAACTGAGGAAGAAGATTGGCGGTCCTCTGAAGTTGGTAATTATAGGCGTCGTTTTGCCCAACAACTTCAAGACGAACGTCTCCGGCATCAGAAAAATCTTGCCGAGCGTGACTTCACCAGTGGTCAGACCCGGAAGAAGTATCAAGGTAATCACCTTTTGCAACAATGTGAGAGGATACTGATCTCTTCCTAGCCGAACTTGCACAACTCAGTGAAGGTGTGGTTTGTCCGCTGCTCCTTGATCAGTTTCTCATCATATTCTGGAGTTTCAACGCAACGTGACACCATGACCCGGCTTCGTGAGGATAACCGCAAGATCCATTCGGACTACGATGAACTGCAGCTACCCTTCGACGAAGAAGTTTACAATGGTGGAGCATGGAAGAAAGAAAACGAACGCCTGAAGACAAAGATCGCAGACTTGACTAAGGCATACGAAGCCTCTTCCGCGGTGCAGTCCGACCAACAATCACAGATTGTTTCTGTTCATTCTCGAGTCCGCGAGCTGAAGGGCGTCCTGAACGATGCAGAAACCGACCGTGCGATGCTACAAAAAGCGAGGCGTTCGCTGCAAGGAAGGCATCAAGCTTGACATATTGATGCCACCGTAGTGACATCCGATCGGGAGTTACCAAAACTCCAACTCGAAAAGCAGGACCTCGAACGTTGTCTGGAGGAACAAGAAGACCGTGGCTCTATGGCGTTTAGCCATGCTGCAGAGAGTCGACCTGGACGGGCATGCACGCACGCCCTCAACCTCCTCGCCTACGTGGACTTGCGTACAACCACACA
>JBBPOY010000172.1:0-15229 GCA_038091675.1 Leccinum proliferum | reverse complement strand
AGGTCTGTCCGAGAGAATACTTGTGCTGATGACAATGCAAATCGAGCCTACAATGAGCATAAGTACACATAACACGATGTAATTACCACGACACACCTGGGTTGCGACATAGGCAATTGAGGCCTTTGTAACACTTTGCATCCCGTGAATGCGCGCATTGCCCGAGCGGGTGGCCTTGGGCTCCTGATCGACAGAGCTCGGCGACGTAAATACGTGTTTATAAGCCTGTAAAACGTTAGAAGGGTTTTTATCAAGTAAAAAATGACGCGTACACAAACCAACAGCCCACTACGAAGGACGCCGTTCCACGGGTCTTCAGAATCGTACATGTAATTTGCGTAAAGGAATATCGGCCACTGGTCACCGGCGACTTGGATTTGTCCGTTCCGTAATTTGTCCTTGATCCTTCAAAGGAATCACGTCAGGACTTCACATGAAATAGCGCGTGTACATACTCCGTGTTCTGCCACTCGTAGCCAGCGGGGCAAAGGAGCGCCCCGGTGCGCTCATGCTGGAAACCTCGACCGGCCTTCACGTTGCGAGGGATATGCGGGCTGAGGGTTTGGCCTTTGGGCGTAATCCAGTCGATAATGGCAGCCTTCATCCCTTTGGTATCGTCAGCCCGTGCGCTGTTGGCGCCTTTCTGGACCTACATGAATTGTTAGTAGTGCATAGTGAGGTAAAGGGGCGAGCATACTAATTCTGCTATATTGATGATGTCCTCTTCCGAGGACTCCATTAGACGAGCTTCGAGGCACGGAACTATTCTCAGCAACTCTCGAAACACAGAATACTCTTGTCTTTGCCTTCGAGAGAACGATTCGGTGAACATGCACCACAAGCTCCTAGAGAGCTACTTACTGGGCTGTCAGCGACTCTTGACCATTCTCCTCAATCTCGCCCATGAGGGTCATCCCGTTGGTGAGTAATGCTTGAATGTTACAAAACGCGTGACCTACGCGACCAAAATGGCGCCCATGGTGAACTAAGGGATCTTGCGTAGTCCTGTCCTCATGGTTAGCAGAGAAGTAATGTATCAAGATCGAACGCACGGTCGTTTTCTCGGACCTAACTCGAGCGCATTGGTGAGCAAGCGCTTTCGTCCACTACTCGCACTCTCCTCGTCTCTTTCAGAAACGGAGTCACGTCCACCCTCATGTCGACCACCATTGTAAGGCATAGATGCAAGTTAGAAGCAGGATCAGAGTAGTAGGCAAACGAGGGAGGAAAGGTAAGGTCGACTCATCAGAAAACACGCAACTTTATATGTCTTCGCCTGGCTGACTTTGTTTGCGTAAGCTGAAGTAACCTGTCACGGAGATTCAGAGTAGATTCGATCCCGCCAGATTCGATCTCACCAGATCTCACCAGATTCGATCTCACTAGATTCGATCCCGGTGAAGTGGAATCCTACTTACCGTCGTACTGACGATTTCATCACAGAGATGCCCGATTCAGAGACCTTTAATGGACTTCTGTGCTTGGCACTGCGAAGCTACGGCTACAGTGGGGCCTGTGATATTGCTACGACTGTTGGATAAGACAACAATATGCGTACTTGAGTGTTTGGTTTACCCTCTCAACAGTCACTTTGTCGAAAGTGCCGCCCTTCTGTCGGACGAGTTTGATGGTTGATGACTCGCAGTGTCAAAAAGGTCGAAGCACTCTGCTGTCGTGGTCGAGGAACCTCCTGATCGCGCTGGTAGTTTACGTTTAGTGACGACTATACATTCAGTACCAAGGACTGCTAACTTTGATGCGGTTGTGGACTTTTTTCTACGGCAGACGATCAGCACGGGAGCTCACCACGACGTCGGTGAACGAAGAAGGGAAGAAATGGAGAAACGACCGACCAGGACAAAAAGCCGACCCCCCACCCCGACTCACACCTCCCCAACAGCCTCTCTCGCCTCCACACACGTATACCAGACCTCCAGACTCCCAAGATAATTCTGCCACAGCATGGCCGTACCTGGGCCCGAGCTTCCAACGCCGGGATGGAACAGACGATTGCTGAGGAGGTTCTGCCTGTGCGGTGTCCCCTGTTGGGCTAGCGGGGACGTCGCCATAGGTTGTTGGAGGGGACGGAGGAGGGCTAAGTGGTCGTTCGCGAGTTCCTGATTTTGCGCGCGAAGCGAGGATACAGGGACTTTGAGAATACTATGTGCGTGCGGTTCACAGCTTCACGTTTAGCGGAGCTAACACCAATTCCAGCCAAGGTGGCCAAATACGACTCGTTGTGCGGTCTCCTCTTTACGGGCTACTTTTTGCACTACTTTCCCTTCTTTTTTTTTACTTTGCATCGAAGACGTTGTACACGGACTTTGAGCATAACACAAAGGACTGCAGGCCGCGGACATCGGGGATCGTGTTGAGGATGAGATCTGTCAAGTCCACATTGAAAAGGAAGTAACTTGGCAAGACCGTGGACGGGACCAACGGTTGACGGGATCGTTTGGAGGCGACCCTGGATCTTGCATCGTTGATTGTGGTCCGCTTATCAAAAGCGTGATCAAGGATGTCCCACGCCACTTTGACTCGGAGAGAGTTAGGCTAGTCAAGTTATAATTATCAATTGGTGGATCTACACATCGGAGGCACCGAGTGAGCAGTGAGTGGCGCATCAACAATCTCAGTAGTGTTGGAAACAATGTCATTGTGTGCGGACCACTGGGAACAACAGAGATGAAGAAGGTCAAAGTGAATAAACTGCACTACAAATTCAGATTGTTACACCGGTAGAAATGAACGCGACGGATCATCTAGGGGAGCAAGCACGAGGGATCTACAATAACACCACAGTATGCATTAGATGCACCACGATCATACCGAACGGAGCGTTGTACTTACCTTCATATAGATCGAACATGGGGGAGTCGGAGTAATAGATTGCTCGATCCTCGAAAACCTGTTCTATATTATCGTACAAGTAGTCCTGGAGACAGGGCGTGCAAAGCCAGTGGCTGTATCTCCACGAATCTTCGCAATCTGGCATGTTGAATGCTTCGCCCACAAGGAGGTCATAAGGCGTCTTGCGACAGACCTTCACCACCAGATCTGGGTCGACATCCCTTCCCCAGTCAATGCCGAGGAGATCAGGAAACTTGGAAGGCGGAAATATCCCGCGCAAGTAAGACCAATCTAAAGTCCCATTGAATGTTACGTCAGTCAACTGGATCTCCACGCGACGAAGGAATCCACCAACTTGTTTCACTCCATAGCCATGAGTGTTGAGAGGGCGCCTCGCATGTTCTGCCTGCATCGGATCGTGTTCAGCCTAGCCGAGGTCATATGGGCGACCGCTCACATTTCAGATGGTTCAGATAGCATGGCTCGGTGGGTACTAAGATCTTGTAGCGAACATTCGATTGCGCTTGCAAACGAGCCAGGTTTATCACGTGGGAGAACTGTACATAAAACGCAGACAGAGCCGGAAAGGCTTTGCGGTTCGCGCCCATCAAATCTCCTTTGAAGGCTCGCAACGTCGTTCTAGGGCCCGACCAGACGAGATATGATTCCAAGAAGCCATGGCTTTTCACTTTCCATTCGAAATATGTATTGAGGAAAACGATCGAATAGAAGAAAGAAAACGATTACGAACCTTTCTGCGGGAAAAACTCGGCCCCAACGGCCCACTTCGCTAAATCTAACACAAACGTCCACACCTGGAACAACGGCACCATCTCCTCTGGTGTGAGCCTCAGAAGGAACCTGGCATGCATCTGTCCGAGGTTGCTCAGGATCTTGTCATGGCGCTTAGACTCGACTCTCGCGACACGGTTCGCGGGCGCAGGGCGACCGTACAGTGCGCACACGGACCAAAATCTATACATCGCTATTTGGAATCGCTCAGACTCGCACGGCGAAAGCCGGCTCGAGGTCGAACGGGGGTCCTTTTCCCTGAAAAACCATGAGCGACTGAGAATACTCCAAGTGAAAACCTGCAGTTGAAACTAGTAACGAATCACCTCCAGCTATACAGCCCTTCGAACTCTCGAACGATGTCATGGTTAGCGGCAAGCATCTTAGCTTCCCGCATAGTAAGCTCAAGTCGGGGATTGTCGAGCCGGAAATCCTCCTCTATGGGAAGTCTCTCCACGGGGTACAGGGAAATTGAATGGCTCAGCTGGGGCCTCGAGTCCCGTGTCGGCGCGTGCAGGACGAGGGTGAGATAGAGCGCGGTGATCGCGAGGAGGTGGAGGGGATACAGCAGACATAGATCGGATCGATAGGTATCGTTGATGATGGACCTGAGAGAATCGCGTTAGTTGAGCCGACCTCTAGCACGACGAAGCTGTCCCCTTACCAGGCGACTTGTAGAGCGTCGTTGCTCAACTCCCGCTGTCCCTCACCTGGGAGAAGGAGGGAAAGGGAGGGGACGCGGATGCGGACGCATCGTCGTTCGGCGTACGCGCAGGGCCACGGACGCGTCGTTGTCGACTCGGCGTGTGCGCAGCAGGGGAGAGGGGGAGGGACGGGACGCGTCGTCACGCTCAACGTGCGCGCAGGAGAGGGAGGGGACGCGAACACGTCGTCCCCGTTGTGCCGTTGTCACGTTCGGCGTGTGCGCGGGAGAGGGAGGGAGAGGGATGGGATGCGGACGCGTCGTTGTCGTCACTTTTGGCGCGACCGCACCGATTGACACGATGACAATAATCTCAACCACACTCACGGAACAATGTCAGTATATTCTCCTGGTGGTTTTTTTTCTGTTTCTGTTTCGATTCTGTTTGTGGCTGAGCGCTGAGTACTGGGAGATTCGGTCTTGTACAAATCCCAGTATGCTGCAAGCAGCAAGCTGCATCGTCGAATGAATATGTATTGGCGTCACCGTGACAGCGGTTCATCATCAAAGCTTCAGCCCAGAGCCGCGACGCACTTTCTTGTCGATGAATATTCTAAACTCTTCCTGTGTCTTGTGCCCCTTCAATCTAGTCCAAGGCATCTCAGTATCATCAAAAATAGAAACCACGGTGCAGCGCACTCACACGTCACCGTCCTTTTCAACACCACTGCTCCGACTGACAGAAGCAATGCATTCCATGCGACGATCATGATCACTTGAGTTATCGTCCCCTCGATTGCCCTTTCTAGTATTAGCTGGTCCTACGAGCTGAGCACTTGGCGAAGCGAAAGGTCGACCCTGTCCGAGTCTTCGTGATGCCCTACGAGATGACCTCATAAATATCTTTTGCCAGCGTCAAGCCAGCGTAGAGTTAAAATCTAAGCTCGATGGTGGGAATTCCCTTGTTTACATAAGTACTCGTGCCAGACTCGCTCGGATTCTCGGTACAAACTGTATTGAATTTTTCCGTTCAAGCAAGTAAAACATCAACCTCCAGTATCTACATCAGCATCAGTAAAATCATACGAGCCATCAAAATCAGCAATCCGATCACATTAATCTTATTTCCTCTAGCCATGGGGTCTGATTTCCGTTCAAATCCATTCGCCCTTGAACGCCCTCAAATAGATCGTCTTGGCAATGTGGATGACAAGAGCGTAACTCGCAATGATAGCGAGCAAGTATGCGTAGAACATTGGTTCGCGAGGCGTCAGTCGTAGGGCCGTATTGACCTTGGGAATATACGGAATAGCCATTGACACGCAAGCCATCCCAAAAGTCACTAAGACGACAGAGAGAGAGGCTCGGGATTGGATGAAAGGAATCTTGGGGGTCCGGAGAAACTGAATGATGAAAAGCTGCGAGAAACTATAAGTATGGACCACGCGAGGAATTCTAGATATCGTACCTAGGTAAGAGAACCTTCCAAAAACCAATTTGTCTGTGCGAGTGGTACCAGCGGAGAATCCAAGGTCCGAATCTTGTAGTGGAACCTTGGACCAAAGTTAAGTGTATGCAATTAAAGCAATCGAATGGCTTACCAGTTGATGCAAAATGTGGTGATGTCGAACGGACTGGAGAAAGGACCCAAACATATCATGAACCGAATGATGGACCATGCACTCCACGTCCTAGGGTATTCGAGAAACTCGGGATCGACGTTATCCCTGGCATGGATAAGCTTATTATCTATGGAGAAGAAGAATGCTACCAACCAAGGAATGGATCCCTGAGAGAAGTCATAGAGTAAGTTCTGTATCAATAGCTGCAGGGGCAACATCGGCTGGTAAGGTAGCCAAGCAGAAGCAACTATAGGTTTGCAATGTCATGACAAATCCCTCCGCAGGACCATAGAACTTACCCAGAACCGAGAAGACATTTCCGAAGTTCGATGAGCAAGCCATCTTGATGTACTTGATAGTGTTTAGTAGCCTTGTTACCCGCGTAAGCCTCATGATTGAACCGCTGAGTTAGAAACATACGTGATCCTGCCTTCGACGACGCCCCGGGCGACAACGCCGAGACTCTTCTCCAGCAGGATAACGCCCGCCGCCTCTTTGGCAATCTCGGTTCCCGAATCCACAGATATCCCGACGTCGGCACCGCGAATAGCCAAAGCATCGTTGACTCCATCTCCCAGGAATGCAACAGCGCGACCGCCGCCACCGGCCCGTAAAGCCTTCACCACATCGAGTTTCTGGTATGGTGACAGCTTTGCAAAGATAATCGCGCGCTCTATTGTCTCCTGCAGAAGATCACGATCCTTCGCAAGTTCAGCAAGTTGGGGTCCTGTGACAATCAAACTCGACTCGTTAATACATACAGATGCCATATCGGATGCTGCTTCTTCGTCCTTCGGGGAGCGTGCGTCAACGACCTTCGTAAGGTTGACAGGGTTGAAAAGTCCGAGATCACGGGCAACTTTGGCAGCTACCGCCGGGACATCTCCAGTGAGAATTCGCACCTGGACATGAAGACTGCCAAGTCTTTGGATTGCCTCAGCAGCATCAGGCTTCAACGGGTCCGACAAGGCGACGAAACCAACGAAAACCAGGTCTTCTTCGTCCTCAGTGGAGAAAACTCTGCCTGTCTTGATGGCGGCCTGACGACAAGCAACGGCAATCAAGCGAAGCCCATCCTCGTTCAGTCGCCTGGCAGAATCGAAAATTTCAAGGCGATCAACTTCCGCTAATGTGGTGGACGATGAAGAGTCGAATAGGATGCTCCCCACGGGCTTGGAAAATTCTTCATGCTTCAAGGCAGAAACGCACCGCTCCAAGACTTCCTCCACAGCCCCCTTCGTTATTAACAATGCTTCTCCTTCACGAGCAGAGGGGTGACATGCGAGGATTGAAAGCATGCGACGTGTGGAGTCAAATGGAACTTCGCCGAGTTTGCACCAACTATCTTGTTGAACGTCACTATAAGAACCCTTCTCGTCTTCGCCGATATAGTCCAGGATGGCGTGGTCGATAGGACTGCGGGACCCCGTTTGAAGCGAGGAGTTAATGAAAGACAATTGGACCGGGAGGCTCGACACTTCGCCTTTCGCATTGACCGACTTCGCGATACGAACGAGGTCAGCAGTCAATGTGCCTGTCTTGTCGGAGCACAGAATGCTGACCGCACCCAAATTTTGGATGGCATCAAAACGCTTTACGATGACTTTTTGCTTTGCAATGCGAACCGCTGACAAGGCCAAGTTAGAGGTCTTTATAATTACGAGTGAATAATGGACGGCTCAAAGAAAACGAAAAGGCACCTACAACTATCATGGGAAGCATCTCGGGAGTAATCCCCACTGCGATCGCAATGGCGAACATGATGGCCCCTTTCCAATCTTTGCTGACCACTCCTTGGACGATAAACACAGCTGGTGCCATGACCTGCATGATAAAGGTTAGTAAAAGTTGAAGGGCAAAGAGAATCAAAGTTGCACTCACCGCCATGAAACCCAGGAGCACATAGCTAACTTTCTTGATGCCTATCTGGATGGCGTTTTCTGGTCTTTTCTTGTTGAGCTCTTCGGCAATGGCAGCCATGTAAGTGTCCTTTCCAGTAGCCACCACAATCGCGCGACCGTTCCCAGCTGCAACCGATGTGCCACCCAAGCAGACGTTACGGTTGTCTAAGAGATGGAATGGCTCAGACTCGTCCAATGTCTTGACACGGACAGTTTTGTCGATTGGCAATATTTCTCCTGTGAGGGACGCCTGCGTAACGGTCAAAGCCTCGGCAGAGACGACGATACAGTCACCAGGGAATACGTCACCACCTGCGAAACAGATTAAGCTGAGACGCCATGCAATAGTAAGAGTACATACTGGCAACAGCAATGACATCCCCGGGAACTATGCGTCTCAGATCGACCTCGATCTCCTTCGGCATGGAGTTCACGCGACGAATAACGCGAACGCGAGTCACGATAGACTTAACCAGTTTGAGTGCTTGAACCATAGACTTCATTTCTTGCCAGTACCTATGCGAGGTAGCAAGTTTTAGCAAAGTTAACAACCTCGTGAAAAGAAAAGGCACCTCAATGCGGTGGAAGCAACGACCATAGCTATCATGACCACAAATGTCGGCAGGGAATCCGTTGTGACGTTGACTATTGCGAGGATCGTCAGGAGTACGTTGAATGGATTCCAAAGAGCAGTCCATAAGATGCCCAGGGCGGCCAAGGGGCGTTCGCTGACTGGTACGTTCAAACCATGGACATTGAGAATCTCAACAGCGGCTTCCTCTGATAATCCATCAGGGCACCATGTGAGGGGGAGAGGGGGAGGAAAAGGGAGGGGGCGCGAATGCGTCGTCGATCGTTGTCGTCGTTGTCGTCACGTTCGGCGTGTGCGCAGGAGAGGGAGAGGGAGAGGGACGGGACACGGACGGGACGCGTATTTCCATTGAACGTTGAACGTTGGACCCCGAGACGGGGTGTGCGCAGGAGAGGGAGAGGGAGGGGACGCGGATGGGACGAGGACGGCTCGTCGTCGTCGTCTTCGTGTTGTCGTCACGTCGTCCCCGCGATCTCCCACATCCGAGGGTTCGCGGTCAAGATCCCGGCGTCGAGGAGTACGATCTCCCCTGACCGAAGGTTCGCGATCAAGGTCCTGGCCTCGAGGATCTCCCCTAGCCGAGGGTTGACGTTCTAATTCCTGGCGGTGAGGAGTGTGTCGATCTCCCGTGACCGGAGGTTCGTGATCAAGGTCCTCGCCTCGAGGATCTCCCCTAGCCGAGATCGGATGTTCTAATTCCTGGCGGTGAGGGGGTTGGTTTCCCTGAACTGAGGGTTCGCGGTCACCTGGCACGTGTTGAGGAGAGGGAGAATGTCGCTCCATCCTGGATGCAGACGAGGGATGGCGTTGGCTTCCGTGCCCATATCTCTCATGTTCAGTAGGCTCATAAGCTTCTACATGACTTCCTGGAGGAGGAGAGAAGGTTTGATCTACAGAACCAGTTTAACGTTAAGTGTATTATGGGAACATGGTCATGCTTACATGTGTGGTGTTCACCGCCCAACCGAATAATAGTAGGAGGAACTGGAGAAGTAGGCGGGCCGGGGTGGGGAAGAGCCCCCTCAGATTCCGCTCTTGGGGTGGCCCTGCTTTCAGATGGTGTAGCATGTCGAGATGGTGTAGTATGTCGATCATCAGGATCACGCTCTCCTGTTTCGGGGTCACGGTCGCGTTCGGAACGGACCGAACGGCCACTGGGATGGCGCCTTACAGAACGACGCCGTGGATCATCTGGAGAATATTCCTCATCCGGGAGATACCTATCTCTATCTCGGTCGCGACGGCTAGACCTATATCTTGGATCGTCGCGATAGCGGTCCCTGTCGTCCGGTGAATAGTAGTCGTCGTCAGAGTAATATGGTGAGCGCGGGCACCGGTGTCGTCGATCCCGGTCCCGGTCCCAATACCGATCCCGATAATAATAATCCCTTGGGGGAGAACGCGAGACTTCGTGACGTGAACGTGAACGACGCACAGGACTATGTGCACGAATGGAAGGAGATAGGTGAAGGTCACCTCGATGTTGTGGTGATGCCCTTACCCCAACCATAGGAGTATCATGCAAATCTTGACCGCTTGGGGACAACCATGAAATTTCTCCCACTCGCTCTAGAACCTGTCCGATGTAAAGGTATAGCCCCCGTCATAGGTGTGGTCCATCGTGTCATCCTGTCGAAGCTGGACCCAAGTATCGTTCCAGGTCGAGACGAGATTCGTCCTCCCGTGTGTTGCACCATGGTCATGTCATTTGGGGGAGCAGCAGCGGTGCCGTTGTCTTCCTCTTCCCCTTGCTCGTCTAACCCGAATCCCATTTCCTTTAAAAACTGCTCGGCATGAGCGCTGTTGTCCCCGCGTATCCGCCGTCTTGGCTTCTCCCCCCGTTCGAGCCCTTCGCGGCCTTTCATCCCCTTGGCCCACTTGCCCGTATTCTTGCGTCGCCCGTTCCCTCGCTCGCTCGACCTTGGCCTTCATTCGCGCCTCTTCGTCCTCCACGTCCACGTCCACGTCTTCATCCCCGGCCGCCCCGTCGAGCTGCTCGCGCTGCTTTTTCCGTATCCGTCGGTACGTCTTGCTCTTGATCTTGGCGACCCGCTTTGCCTTCTTGTCTCCTTTTTCTTACGGTTACCCGCGAGTGGTGCCGCATCGTCTTTACTATGTCCGACATCATACAAGCGCATCCAGAGTGGGCAACACCTCAACCTTGGTCCTTACGATCGGTTATCCGGGTTCACCACGGGCCGTCCGCAATTGTTCAAGTTCCTCATATTCTTGCTCCAGCTTGGCCGCATTCGAAGAGTTTGCGAGTTTTGCGCGTAAAACCTGGGCTTGTAGTCTGTTCAGCGAGAGGGAGACATTGCACGTCCAGTGGAAACTGCAGCGACGGAGGGAGTCATGACGCTGGGGATAGGTGTATGCGATTGTGCGAGTGGTGATGGCGCCTGAGAGGGTAAACGCAACGAGTCAAATCGGCGTTCTGGGACTGACTTCGCAGGCCGAGTAGAAGGAGAAGGAGTCCTTGGTGCATGTTGTCCGCAGTAGCCGGTCGACGGAACGACGAGTTGCGACTCGATGTACCGCTAGCACCTACGTCCGTAAACATGAAGCGCTTTTCGCCTGCTGGCTCCCGATCTGTGCCTTTGCGATCGGCTCTCTTTGCACTACGCCTACCCTCGCGCTCGTCTAGGATTCGTTACTCTTCCCTGGCCTCTTCAAATGCTTGAATCGTGCCAAAACGCTCAGAAGCGACTTCTTCCACTGGCCGGTTCTCCTCCTCTGCGGTTTCATAGACTCGGCGAAGACGCATCATGCGCCAGTTTGATCCAGGTCCTCCAGGAGTAACGGATTTCGGTGGAGGGGGTGGAGCACTCGCATCCATGCTACTTCCTCCTCGGAGGTCTGTGTTGAGTTCCCGAGCACTCACCCTCGGCTGCCATGATTGAGGTTAGTAAACTGAGGCTAAGTGTGGATGGTGTGAAATACCTTGTCGGGTTCTGGCTTGTCCGGTTGTGGCTTGCGCTTCTTCTCCGTGCCGAGGGAAGAGGGAAGAGAAGAAGTCGACTGTACCATCATGGGTTCGTCCAGAGTCAGAGGGCTCTCCGTAGCCATCCGTGTAGACATCGTCGCCTGAGGGAAGCTGTTGCGCGAGGGGTCGGGAAGAGCTGGAGGCTATCGGTGCGTCGGAGGATGAAAGAAGCATCCACTCATCGCGCTGCAGTTTAGTTTCCGTGGTCGTAGTGGGCGGAGGTACTAGGGGATCCTCTTCAGCTGCGCGTGCGTGAGATGTCAACTTGAGGCTCTCCGCTGTCGGAATGTCCTTTGCGAGAAGCTGGGAGTTGCGTATGAACGTGTCCCGCACGAGAAAATGGGCGTACCGACCCGCTCGCCGTCGATGTCGATGTTCTTTTCCACCCACATGTCGTTGTCGTTAAGGTCATCGTCGGTGATGTGAACTGAGTCGTGCTCGCTGGGAAGGCCTCAAGGTCGGCGAGCGCTTCGGGGGAGGGGTCTTCAGAGTTGGAAGCAGATGAGCGTACTTCGTCGTCGTCGTCATCGCTTCGTTTTCATTATGGCAAGAGAATCATTATGTACCATCGAATTTGATCGAAAGGCAGCTGGTCACTTGTCAAAAAACGCAGTGCGACAGGTGTTAATTCATACCGTATGCCGACAAACCCAATCCGACAAATGGAACGTATCTGGAGACCATAAAGGCGACATAGATCGCATCGCACGATCTCCCCCACATCAAACAGATTAATATGGTTGAATATCATTCGTAACCGAGTTGGAAGATAATCACCTCGTCCTCGATGGTGCGCCAGACTGCGGATGTATTGGACCGCAAACGAGATCGCACTTCCTTGAGCATTCCCGGTTCGACGCGTGCTCAGCGTAGGTGGCTCCCGAGTTGAACCAGCCCATCCGTGATTCATCCAGGAACTCTATCCAAATGCTAGTCCAAAAACAAGAATACATGTCAGTCCCGATTCAGATAAATAAAATTTTAAAAAAGGCCCGCTCAAATAACACTCGAAACCCATCCCTTCTCACCAGTTCATCCTTGTAACCATTACACATCATGCCACTCAGTGCTCTGCTCTTGCCGGCGCCTTGAAGAACAAGGGCAAGGCTCTTCATCATGTCCCACCAGATCTTGCACTCAGCCCACGATAGGGTGGACCGAGGTCGAACTCGCAACTCAAAGTGCCCAGCAGCGTGTTAGCGATAGTGCATGATCTCGTCAACTGCAGGGATACGATCGCCGTTGCTCAAGCCCTTCTCCCCTCCAGTCTTGTCTGGCAAGGCTAGCCTTCCCAGCGTGAATTCAACTCGATCTGTAGCTCGCTCGGTGTCACTGGCTCCGTCAGTAATCCACATTCCATCGCTATCCCGATTGCATACTGATAGTCTCCCATGCTCTTCTCACAGTTCGACCACGCTATCAAAGCCTAACGTGTGCGGCCCCCAGTTGATGCTGTACAATTAGTTGTAGCATTATCGTGACGTCGACCACTGTATATTTACTGTCACCAGTGCAATCGTCCATGGAGATCAGTCGGATTATTCAAGACCCCTGTGTGCCGATATGATACGAAGCTGTAATTATTGCTTTACCGTCCTGCACGGCGGTACCCGAAATCACAGGCTCCGGTCCGAATCAGCATTCCCCTTCGTCTCCGCGGTCGTCCAACGAGTACGTAGTACCACACGAAGGCCTATCTCCCGAAGTCCCAAAGTCTCCCGAACGCCCTAAGCGACCGCACAGCAAATGTTGAACGTTGACACGTTCTCGCGCGTGTGAGCAAGCGAGCCCACCGATACGCGTCACAATCGTCGTCATCCACGCGCCGGTCCGTGACAGCGTTGACAGCGGGCCCTCTCATTTCATGATTGACGCGACGATCGGGGACGTTGTACGTCAATTCACCACTTACCAGTAGGTACCGCCATTACCACCACTAATGCCCCCCCTTCCCCGAACCCTAACACACGCGGACCCGAGGCGCAGAGCCAAGCCCAACCGCGAAGTCTATCTTATCTGTGGTCCCTGAACGAACAAACGACAACACGCCTGGCACGCACCTCCGTGGACAATACAATACAGGACGATCGAGAGGTCCGAGTCGTACGTCAAATCACTTACCCCATTCCCTCTAGAAATTCGTATTATGCCACCTTCCCAAGCCTTGATAACATGCGGACCCGAGGCACAACCAAACCCGACGGCGACGCCTAACTTACTAGTGGTCCCTGAACGAACGAGCACGATGCAGGAAGAGTTTAAAGAAGGTCGTTATCTTATCCAATTCTACTCTAAAGTATTTTTAGTCAACTGGTTTTGGTGGCACGATTTCCCCACTCTGTGGGCGCAGAGCCCGCGGGTAGTAGTACTACTATGGTTTGCTGCTGCGATGACGATGATGGGATGGTGTGATATGCAGCCGAGTAATGCGGGGCGAGGCTTGATGGGGTTGATCGATGCGATGCACCATGATGACCCCTCCGAAAATTCAAAATTCCAGATGGCAGAAAGGATTCGTGCCCCGAAAGAACCAGTATTACCGTAAGACAGAGTAGTACCGAGAGGAATATTTTTCCGAGTTCAACGACAGAGACAGAAATGGGGTTGACGGGAGGGGGAGAAGGCACAAAACACTCCGGGGTTGTTGTTAGCTCGCCGGAACACGAGGAACACGCAAGCGACTCGGGGTTTAGCACAGCACTTTCAGCGACCCTGAAAACACGTTGCATCGACGAGGCGTGGTTTAGTTGTGGGCAAACAGAGGAAAGGGGGAATGCGAAGTCTCGAGGGAAGGAAAAGGAAGGAGCGCCGGCGCACACGGAAAATGCAAGACATCCAATCGACAAACATCGCCGCCGTCAATGTCTGGCAGACAAACGATGCCCGCTGCCGATTTCGATTTCGAACGAGGCATGAGAGGAGTCGACCGTATCAGATAACATGATCGTGAGTGAGTGAAAAAAAGTTCGCGTACACATCGCTTGCTCCCATACGCCCACGATCCCACCATTTGCATGCGACTCATCCACAAACCTGACATCCTGACATTCACGAAGAGAAAAAAAGAGACTATTTGAAAAAAGAACAAGAAAAAGAAACAATGAGCGAGAAACTCGGACACCGCGTCGTTAGAGGACATATTGTTATCTAGATGAGACCTCCCTCGAGCACCCGAACCTGAACTGCGCGCGCACGAGTCGTACAAGCCGGAACTTCTATACCCGAGCGCTTAGGGTAACCAACGTCCGCGTCCGCCGAACATCGCGGACTGTCGTACCCGGAAAGAATCCCGTCCGTCTTATTACCACTCATAGTGCAAAGAGGTGCCGCCGTATACATACTTGTCTGTTACGACGAATCGGACAAGAGGGGAGCCACCGGCACGAGACAGATACTATCATTACATCGGTAGTGCAAATTAACTTTGTAATGCAAAACTTTTAAAACACAACATTTAAACACCTCGGGTCTTTCTACAATCCTGAAAAATTTATGCGAGATGGCTAAGTATGTACTCTAAATGAGGATAGAAATTTGAGGGTGATTGTGATGGCAGTTTGTTCGTGATCTAACAAAATATCAGAAGATGTCAATCTGCACCTGCCTTATGGGCCCCAGATCCGAGAGATCCCGCTTATTAACTGACGAAGTAAGACCTGGGGATTATTATTTAGTATGTAAACGTTTCCTGTACCAAATGTCAGAGCGAAAGACGCACTGGATGAAGTTGTAGAACAAAATATGTGGGTGTGGAGGGAGAGAGATTGTCACGCTCGAGCCTGTCCGTGACAAAACTTCGGTCTCCTCCTCGGCATCTTGCGAACCTGTCCGCCACAGGTCATGTGA
>JBBPOY010000171.1:0-15321 GCA_038091675.1 Leccinum proliferum | reverse complement strand
GTGTGGGTTCATGTCGGCATGAGCACGGTAAGGTCACGGCGAAGAATTCATTTCAATGGTGTTGTTTGTCACCTCCCGACACGTAACAGGGTGGTACTATTGTGCGCATGGTAGGATATTAATCCAACAGTATCGTGTATTTAATCCGATTCATCCACATCAGAGCCATACATAGCATACATCTCCAAAGTATCACCTGAGTCCGAGTCCGAATCTGAGTCCGAGTCCGAGTCACCTGAGTCCGATTCATCATCCCCGTTAATGTCCTCATCATCTGCAAGGAATTCCCACTCTACTTCAGAAAGCGACAGATTGACATCAAGATCATCGAATCTATGAGCAAGGGAAGTGTTGCGGCCGCCAAGGCAGGTTGGATCGGACTCCGTGCTGTGATTGTCGCCGACTCTACTCTCCGCATCAGAAAACTGCCATTCGAGTGCTTCAAGTTCAGGGATGGAAACGCCCTCAAGGTCCTCGAATCCATCCAGAGGAGTGGAAGCACTAATTGTCGATTGCACTTCGTGTGACGTGCTGTCCCGGACATGTGAATACGTGTGGCCGACGCCGAGGCCCCAATGATGTCTGAGGAACATGTCGCGATCCACGAACCTTTTGAAAGAGCGACTTAGGAGAGAATGAATCGTATGGTTGGAAATATACCGCACCTGTTAACGTAGTAATAATTCCAGTCGTCAGAATCTCTTGCTATTTGGGACGATGAAGTACGGTCTAAGTTGAATATTCCCTTTGCGAAGGCAGGTATGAGATGGCATCCTCTCATTATCTCCGCGGGGTCGATGAAGTCGAAGGCGTCCTCATTGTTCATTGGAACAAACTTCAGCATATCGAGTTCGACCGCGTCATGCCGAAGATTGGGCGGAATCCATTTGAACCATCGAACATATAAAAAATCTAATCGATGAGCGTTGTAATCCTTAAGCCCCGGCCCGGTGTACAGGATATTTGCGTGATAAATGCCGATGATACGAGCGTAACAAAAGCGATGATGCTCTTGTCCAAGTTGTCCATCCGTGGATCCTGCCTGTAGCATCATTATATCGCGGTGATCACTGTTTGGATTAAGGGTGTCCTGGTCGCGACGGACGTCATATGTCGTATAGTTTACTCGAAGCACATTGTGCTGGTAGATTCGACCGCCTTTGAACAGTACCTGGTCAGTGCTTGCCTCCGATCTATTGTAGCTGTCGTCCAGGCCCGGTTGGACATGATCAGTGCTTGCCGAAGACTGCATATGGATTGCCCTTATGCGCGGAAGGAGGTGGTACTTCAGTTTCGGGATGAAGTCCTGCTCGGCCAGGTTTTATCGTGACCAGACGCAACTAAGCCTGTACGTACCTTTAACGCTGGATCATCTATGTTTTTCCGCACGAAACTGACGAGATCGATGGGTTTGTGTTGTGATTTCCCAATGTTGTAGCGCTCGTCAGGAACACTGGGGACAGGCTCCAACCGACCATTGCTGTTGTTTGACTCGCGAATTCTGCGAATCCTAGCTTGCCGTCGCTCGATCCGAGTAAGTTGACGGACAAAATCTTTTCGGTTGGTGCGTGTATATCGCCCTTTCCCGACTCTATGTTCCCGTTCGCCCTGAGAGCAATGTCAGAACTAAAGTGATATACGCAAGTGAGCCACTGACCAGCTGAGTGGAGTATGAATCGGTTGTTCCGTACATCCGGATAGATGTTGTGTAGTCACCGAGGGCGTGGAATTTATATGTACGAAGATTCAGGGTTTTTGGTCGGCGCGCAGAAGCCACAGCAGCAGAATTTATGGGCTCACGCTGAGGACGAGCGCGAGCCTCACGACGGTGGCGTCCTTCGGCCTCACGCTTGAGCTCACTTGTATGAAATGCGGGGCATGTACTGGCCTCGAACGCACGTACAGCATCTCCTAGACGTCGGGTGATGTCATCCATCACTTCGAGGGTTTCCTCGGTGTGCAGGCGTAGCTTTGCGAGGCCATGCCACTGGCACAAGAGAGAAAGGAGTTTTGAAATGACTGCGTCATGGGGTTCTGGTAGTAATCCTTCGAAAACAGGAAGCGCACACTTTGAAAAATTGATTTAGTCACACAGCGTGTAGAAACACGATACTAACAAATACCTGGAGGAGATCCTCGAAATCATGAGCCGTCATCCTTCTCAATTCCGACACATTGCTCGAAAACCGTCGAATGGTATCTTTTCCAAACGAAGGAACTTGGCGGTATCTTGAAATCCGGAAAGTGTCTGTTTAATCCTTGGCAAGCGGGATCAAAATTTCGATCACTCACCTTCGATCGAGCTCAGATAACTTGTTCCCTCTTAGGCTGTCCAGGATACGTAGGAGATGCGTCAAGATAGATTTCCAGACTCCAAGTTCAAATTCGTGCAGCATATCGACCACGAGCATGCAAAAAAAGTTAAAGCTGAAAGCTGAAAGCCTCTCTGAGAAGGCATTCTACACAAGTCAGCTTGGCTACGTTGGCCGTAATTAGCACCTACCATAATGGGTGTAAGAGACTCATCCTTTAGATGAGCTTCAATTCGCGTAGAATTCGTGGCATAGTTACTTTCGTAGATGAGCCTTCGGGCACTTAGGATTTTGTTTCGCCGGTTGGCATCATCAACACGAATGAGCGATTGTCTTTGAGACATGTCTCGTCGGGTGCCCATATCAGGCACATCCGTCATAGGAACAATACACCGCGGGCATGGGCATGACCCAAGGTTGCGTATAGATGCTATCAAAACCCTGTTGAGATAAACCCGTTAGTGAGATCCGGACGAATATAAAAATGACCCAGACTTCTCAGGATAATCTGCCGAATAAGTAAATATCCTGGGGTAGAAACGCCGTTTGACACCATCACTACACATTATCACAATACCATGCTGATATGCTGTCACAAATTCTTCGTCTAGGAGAATCCTCCACTGTGCGTGGAAGAGTTCTCGTTGAGAGTGAGTACAAATCCCCTGGATCGCAGCTTTATCACCTAGATGTTCCATTAAAAAATCCTTGAACCCATCCGGTAGCTAAGGAAGAATGAGATCATAGCTTCACGGAACGATTGCAATTACTGACCGTCTGGAAATATGCTACATGAGAGCAAAGATCATGTTTTGGCTGACACCTGTGGTACTTTGACTCGTTTCCAAAAAACACATAGAGCGGCCAAAGTTTGGCATCGCCAAAGGCGGTTAGGTGAGTCGCATCGGACCAGAACATGAGTGCGGTAACGACACGAGGTAGGTCGCACCCAGGCTCCGGGGGGGAGTCTTGAAGGGCTTGATGTGCCTCGAGGAATGCCGAGGACGTGAACAGTTCACCGTACACTCTGATATCGTAGTCTCTGTGAGGTGGGCGCCAGTGCAGTTCATATGGTTCAAAGTGGAAGGGAGATGTGTGAGCCGGATTCGAGATCTTTTCCTTGATGATTGAGACGAGAGAGCGATGGTAAAATCCAGGAATAATATAATCTTTTGGCCCCGGATTCCTTGATCGGCTATGAAACGGTACTGGAATCGAGACAGAGGAACATTTCCATCCCTGGTCTGCTTCCAACCACTCCGGACGACTACCATCAAAATGATTCTCCCCAAGGAACTTGTCAATGGCATTCCATGGGGTCTGTGACACAGAAGAAGGCGAATAGCCAGGATCACCAATGATATCGAGCAACTGTCTGAAACTATCTTTAGATTTCTGGGCACCTTGGCTCCAATACCAATCCCCAAGGCGCATCGAGCACTCGTTGGGATAGGGATGGTACGGATTATTGGAGGGACCAATCAAGGCTTCCGTCGAGTCGCCGCCTGGTGAACACATCGCCTCGACGGAATGGGGATCTTCCGGATCGTAGTGTGGAGGAGTGTCGGTGTTGTATATGCGGAACAATCCAAACCTGTTGAGCTGTGTTCTGAATATCTCGCGTACCGACGAGAATAAAGATACTGTTATCTGCTCAACGGAGACAGGGACAGGGTTGTGGGACGAAGAAAATGGATTGATTGTATCTGGGACCTGAGCATCGACAGTCGGTGGACCATGTAACACTTCTGGAGGGGGGAGTGGAAGCAGACGTTCCGGGAGGACGTCTCGAAATCGGAGTCTACGTCGCCGCGCGCATGGCACATCCACATTGTTCGTTACAAGCTGCTTTGGAGGAAAGGACACCCGGAAGGGGTCATCATTGACCGAACAACGAGCATGCCTGTCAACGCACCTGGTGTGAATCGACTGAGTTCGGTTTCTCCATGGGTTTGGAGCCATGAACATAGAAAGGCATCTAGACGAGTTTGTCGATTGAACCACTATATGAACAACAAGAAGCACATGTCTACGTACCTTAGACTGGTGTGAATCGGTGGACGGCGGATCCTCAGTGGATTCATCAAGGTTATGAACATAGCTGGCGCTTGGGGCGATGCCGCCATCCAAACCGACAGATGTACTGGCACCTTCGAGTCTGGGTTTTTTGGCTTTATAAATTTGCTTTGCTTTCGCAAGGGCACTGGAAAGTCGCTTTTTGCCCTTGCGACATCCCTTCTCATGGCGAGTGAACGCGGCCAAGTCACTGAAAGTCCGTCCACAAATACAGGTTTTGATGAACCCGGTGTCTTCGCCGAAAAAAGCGTCAGCCATTTCCGGCTAGTTGCGGCTCTCTCGGATGAACCTATATGCTGCCCGTCGCAGTGAAGAAAAAATAAATGAACGAACAACGCACGAGGTCGGGCGTCAAATACAGAATATAACCGTCGGCTATCGCTCCGCATATCATATTCCAAACAATGCGTCACGATCACTGAAAAACTGCAAACGCCAGTACATGTGAGAGAATAAATGGATACATATTTGTAAGCTGCACATAATCGAATACAACATGATAATAAACATATCTGTCCTACTTGTCACACAGGTTTGCTGGTGCGTGTGAGCTAAAAACTCTACACACAGGACAAAGAACTCACTAGAGTGTAGTGGGTGACAACCTAGCAACATGCAGGTTCCTGGACATACAAAAGTCCCGCATCCTGATGCGAGTGACGGCGGTCATGTACTGTCCTCTTACGGTATCTGCCTCATCGGCGCAAACAACACCATGTTCCTCAAAGACTTTCTGGACTTCGGTGTCGCCCAGAGCTTGACGTAGTGCACTCTCCCAATCATAACACTTCTGTTCAGCATCCGCTAGTCCTGCAGTATATGCAATCTTCATCGTCAACGCGTCGGAGAGCTTTTTCTTCAACAAATCCGGAGGGAGAAACGGAGCAGATGGGAGATGCTAACGATTCGATGCCCATTCAGAGTGATCAGCTACAGTTATAAAAAGGAACCGTACCAGAAGCTTGATGGCATCCCCCAGAGCTTTGTTGTAGGCAACAAGGTTCACATTCTGTGAGCCTTTGAAGGACTCCAAGTCCTTCTGTGAGCCTTTGAAGGACTCCAAGTCCTTCTTGGAGTCCTTGTCCTTATCAAGGATATAATCCTTTCGGAGAGGGGGGGGGGAGGACAGAGGCGATAACCCCCGTGCGTCACTCTTGATGTAACGAGTCGCTTTGGACAAACCAGGCTCGCGCGGGAGCGATGGTAGTGATGTAGTATAGTGTATGAACGGCTTTTTAGAGGCGTTTGACATCACGATAAGTTAAAAGTGTAGGTCCTGGAGAGGGGATGGGTACTTGTGATAGTATACTACAGAGATAGACTGTCACGCGTGACACGTGACAAGCTACTGATGATCCAGGAAACTCGGGCTCAAGGTTTCCCCAAGCTCCTTCCCATCCTTGTGCTGGAGTGTGCCTCAATCCCTCCACAGTGGCTGGCACGGCAGGCTCGGCAGAGTCGTCCGACGTCAATATTATAATTACGGAAAGGACAAGTTAAATAAAATAAAATAATATGTCAGTCTTTCCTACTTCGTCTTCATGTCATTTTACTATGTACATAGTAATTGCAATGGAGCACCTGTGTAGCACTTCATAAATCCAACAGACTATATTATAAGTTAGTGACAGAATGGTACTATGGGGTCTACCGAGTCCACTTGTTAGTGTGTCTTCCGCGTGCGTCTTCACCACATGTGCCCTGTATCATAGTACACCTTTCCTATCATTGTGTTCATGTCATCACCTCGCCGTGTCGTGGTGTTGCCAGCACGACACGTTGTCGTCCGAATCGCACCGAGCGTTCGTAATTTTCGTTGTAGTGTGTCGTGTCGTCATGTTTGTCTTTGTCATCGTGTTCGACGCAGTCCGCTAGAGGTGTGGTCCTGGTCCTGGTCCATAGGGAACTCCACGGGTATGGATTATCCGCCGCGGGTAACGGGTACCTGTCGCCGTCTCGCCGTCTCGCCGCATCAATCGCCCCGTCGTTGTCGCTGAGGGATTGAGGCACAAGGGGATGTAATACTGCTGAGTTTCAATTGTATTCGTGCACGCCTCATGAAGCCCTCCAGCACCATAGTTTTGTTGTGCTACAGTCTAAATCGAGAGCCTTACAATAACTGCAAAAGATAAAGGGAGTCGGGGACTTGGGTGGGAAGGACCCTGGGGGATCAATCGATTAGTACCGCGCCCACCACTATGGCATGGGCATTCTGGGAGTACGCTAGTGAGAATCTGTGAGATGTTGTGCCCACTTAGCGCTTGATCGAGATCATTATACTTATTTTAGCGAGAGGCGATAGCATCAACAATGTCAAATGAAGTGTTCGCTCCGACCACCATTATATCTCGTACAACGATGAATCCATTCAAGACACACTCCGAGACTTTTACATCATTCCTGGCAGGTGTACCAGGTGTTGCGGACGAGTCCGTCACGTCGTCGAGCAGCACTCCCAACTTTGAGTCTCTTGCCTCGCCAAGTATCAGCAACAAGCTTATACCTTTGCCGAGTGGCTCTGATAAATCCGTCGTTTCGTAGAGGAGCGAAACTTGAAGACGCCGACGAGCCCATCGCGTCATCAAGGAATACCAACTCCAATTGCCGCCGACAAGCCATCACGTCGTCGACCAAACAACTTGACTCCGAGTTCGGACGCTGACGAGCCCATCTGAGTTGTTGTCGAGCAGCAAGACTCCAAGTACCGCCGTCAAGTCTGTCGCATTGTCGAGCAGTACCCCAAGTGCCGCAAAACAAGTCCAATGCTACTGATATCTTAGTATCTTCGGAGACAGGCAAAGATGCGCCGGTTGGTACTTTTTCTATGGCTGCCGAACCGCCTGGGAATGTTGAAAGCGATTCAAAACTGTTCTTACACATCAAAAGCCCATCACTGTACTTTTTTGGGGGGGGTCTTTGTTACGACGCTGACAATGCCGTGCAGGTTATCTAAGGCGTTCCGGGCCAAAACAAGCGAACAACGCACAGAATGGACGGTGGATCTTTTACTTGACTACGATTGTTCGTCGGGAGAGATATGCCTAGAACACTGCGCCCACCGATAGCTCAAAGACGACCAATAATTGTTGCCCGATATAATACCTAGCATTACAGCTAACGAAAAAAAAAATTGCGACTCGCGACTCGCGTCGGCCCAAAAGGGAAATGAAGTAAATTGACGGGCGGGCTCGGATAGATAGTGTCTTGTACTCGTACTCCTCGTAATTCAACGTTCAACGTCACCGGAAATGGTCGCAGGGAAAATACGAGTTCCGGGTGGTAATTCTTCTCGTTACAAACCCACTCTTCCTCCTCCATCTGCTCCAGCTCGCAGTCCAACTCCCCTTCCAAACCCTCCAAGCACTTCCGGGTCCCCTGAACCCGAACTTGACGGTACACCTGACCCGAAAGAGTGGGATTGGAGCAAAGCAAGGTTTTACGACGACGACGAAGAAGACCAAGGTCCGTTTCCGAGTCCGGGTGGTGAATCGCCGGCGCAGGTTCTGGCAGAGAAGACATTGTCCTGCATGAAGAGAATGCCGCTACCATGACCGAGCCTGAGAGTCAATCTGACCTGGAGAGTCTGTGTGAAGTCCTCCATCAAAGCATATACGAGTAAAGTTGGGCGGTCGAGCAACTGTCCCATGCTCGTCAAGGATGCGACGCCATCGGTAAGCGCACGGTGAGATATTGAGCGCATGGCAGATGAGTCATTGAGGGTCCAGCTTGCTTGAGGTCCGTGCTGATACGCCGATAGGCCATGTAGAGTTACGAGTACAAGACACTATCTAAGTATCCGAGCCCGCCGCGCGTCAATTTACTTCATTTCCCTTTTGGGCCGACGCGAGTCGCAATTTTTTTTTCGTTTTGTCAAGGCTTACGCAAACAGCTGTTACAAATCCTGCTCATCCTTCACCCAGCTTCCCACTATCGTGACTGCGTGGTGCTGAAACGCGCTGTCGAGTGTCCCAACCCCCATGGCCCTTCACTCCCTTCAAACGCGACGATGACGACGCTGACTGTCGTACCCTTGTCGTACCCCCTGCGTTGCCGAAAAGCGAGCCGTCAACGCATCCCAACCTCGGCCATCACACCATTACCAAGATGCGCCATCGAGGTAGCCCAACCCCCATCATACCTGTGGCCATATGCCTCCTCAAAATGCGACGATGTTACACGCCCATCCCTGTTGTACCCCTGCACGAACCAAATCGCTCCATCCACGCCAACAACATGGCACCACAACGACAAGGACGCGAATATGACAAGAAGATGACGTGGCACGACGACGACACAACCGCGCGACGACGATGACAATGGGGCGTTGCGTAGGTGGTGTCGGATGGGGGTGGGCGGGAGGGCGGACACATTGTAACTAATATATTACCAGTGCAAGAAGACCCTGAAGGAAATGACTTCAAGGGAGCCCGCCGAGAGTGTGTACTTCAAAGGGCGAGCTGCCGTGTGGTTCCGTTCAATTCTAAAATACCATATGTGGGACACGGGTTCTTGGGAAAAGCTGTAATATGCTAAAATTTTGGGAACACGTGGGTGTCCAGGCAGGCTAGTAGCTGCTAGAAGCTTCAAGTTGGACAAATGTAGGACCGGCCCGGGTTGGTAAATGCCACTGGAGGCTCAGCGCTCAGCGCTCAGCTCACCAGTTCGATCTCAACCTTCAACTATGTCCGAGTCATATGGCAGGTGCTTTTATGTCTCTCTTGTCGCGAGCAAATCTCAGTTGAAATCAATGTATGGGTATTCGACCGCGAACTATCATAGGTTACCTGGCACGGTTTCCCGTTAACTCTTGACTATGGAATTGATTTTCGACTATATCTACGCAGTCGCAATCATTGCGCTGAGCATGATCGGCCCCTTCTGGAATCTCGTGATTGTCTGGACCAGTCTGGTCCCTGGTATTGCCGCGTCCGAGTCCTTGAGTTAACCTGCATTCCCTTGGCAGCTTCTTATCCCTTGGCAATTCTGTCAATGAGTCTGACTCAAACAAATTGGTCGTTAGTCAGCGGATCGATCCGCCGGGGTTCAACTTGAATGTATGGGGAACAACTACTACACTAGCCTTTGGCGAAGTTGGCACCGTTCGTACAATCTCTGAATAGTGCGGTAATGAGCTATCTGATCTTTAATTTATGTTGCTGATGTGAATGTCAGGTACATTTACATACCCAGTTGGGGAAACGAAGAACGTAGCTATCATACTTACCACTCAGAATCATGGCTCGCCGAGACTATCTGGGAAATGCGTAATAGTGTCGGACTTTTCCGCGCTGTAGTCTGTAGAACGGAAACATTTGCTTCCGGTGTTTACCTGAATTTCCTGTACTAGCTCGAGACTAAACTAGCCTTGTGACCGTGACATGACCTTATCATGATGGGGTTCGTTGGCCTCTTCCTTCTCCCAGAGCTGCTCGCCAGCAGAATCCTCCCACCATCCCGTCTCCACTTCTCGATTAAATCGCCGATTTGTATATATCCGCTCATCATCCTTTTCTCACGCGGTCAGTATGGCTAGTATTCCTGGTATCGGCACGTCTGTGCATGTGGCCCACTGGGAGTTCTCAATGTCCTGATGGCCGGCTGATATGATTGATGCAAACCTTGTTGGCCTTGTCATTGGGACCGATGGAATCCTATATGATTATCATGGTTGATCAAATCGCCGCGGGGGAGTTTCAAAGGTAACGTCATTCGAATCCATTCAGTTTTTCTCGAAGTGTTCTAATATGAGTTTGTTGGCGGGAAACTCGAATCGTGTGGCATTCAACGCGAAACCCGATATTTTGTGTAATCATCTTGTTCGTCTACTTTGTTGAAAAATAAGGCCTTTGGTTCTTGCTCGATGTTGATGTTTGAGTATCGGTGCGTCTCATGTGAAAATTCCCTTTATTCCCATTTTGTTTTGTTTCCTTTTTGAGCAAGCGAGCGTCCAGCATGACACGTTTTCCCTGATCGGATAATCGAGAGGAAGAGATGCGGCGAAGAATATTCCGGAAGTGTGGGCAGCCGTGTCACTGATTCGGACGGGACGTAAAATGTGCGTACTACGCATAGCTATAACTGGTATTGAATAGAAATTCTAGCCTCCACGGGATGCCGCGCGCGACAGGAGAATTCTGGGCGATCAGAAGTTCCTGAGATCAAAAACGTCATTTGGCTACCAGCTTGTTTGATAACAAGAATCAGAAGAGTGATACTACCGTTGCCGAGCGAAGATAGCGTGCATACGGCAAATATTGTACATAATATGCGGGGCCTAGTCAGAACCTTGTGGCTCCATCCGGCGAAAGGGGCCTGGAGAATGCCGGGCGTTCCTCCATCAAAAACGTCATTTGGCCACCAGCTCTTGTTTGATAACAAGAATCAGAAGAGTTATGACGTCCCAAACCCCAAAAAAATAAGCGTGATTTTTTTAGTAACAGTGGGCGCGATTTAGGGATTAGTTCGAGACATGTCATGGAATTTGAGGCTTCAGGGGGCTTTGCACGGGTACCCCGCGCGGGGTATGTACCCGTGGGAATGTGTCGCTCTGACTCAGCGGGCCAGCGCACGACCGACGGGGCTGCATCATCGGCGGCGACGACGTACAGCAGCAACCACACAACGTGCACGATTTTGCGCGTTGTGTAGTAGCTCCTGCACGCTGCCCTCGTTCGTACGGTTTATCCGATCTGATTATGACTCATCATGTACTGCGTAATTGATTAGATCTAACGGCGCACGCGGCAAACCGTTGGCATAGCCATGCGGCGGGGTCAAAGTTCTCAAAAGGCCTCAAGGTCGAGCTGGAATTTTCATTTTGTAGATACTACAAGAAACTATAGCTCTAATGTAAATAGTTGTCGAAGCGCTTCGCGACGCTGATATCTAATCGCGGCGTCCGAGTCTTCTTCTTCCAGAGTAGGCTGCATGATTTCATCAAAAAAAGTATTTATCTGCGTGATTTCGTGCATTACGCATTCGGCACGCTCCGGGGTCAGCACGGGGGAGCGCTTGAACACGTAAGACGAGAGCGCGAGGGCGCGCATCTCGACAACGATCTAAAGAAGTCGTGTCAATTTGACCAAAAACGTGAGAAAATTAGACTTACCCATGCCAACGTAAAGGCGACTCGTTGAGAGACGCGTACCAAATCGGGATTTGTTAAAGTGACGTTGAGCGGGTCGGTCCGATTGAGATGTACTTCGGGGATATTGATATAAGCCCCAGACTCCATATCCACGAGCGTCTGGTGGAGCAGATACCGGGTTACGGGGTTCGAGAACCATGAGATACTGTCGCTGTCGGTCCAGACATGCCAGAACTGGTAACCGAAGCGAGGGTCCCACGTCGTGTTGGCGCGGAAGGACTCCAAATCGTGGCCTACGAGAGATTCGTATGGGGATTGCGGCAGCGACGAAAAGATTGGGTCGCGAAATGCTGCGACACCAGGAGAACAGATTAAGGGCACAATCGCATGCCATACCCTCATGAGATACGAATAGGCGACACCCCGGAGCTACAAAGTATAAGAAAGGTTCAATAATTCAATGAAGTGGCTTACCCCTGATGTTAACATCACCCTAAGGCCTTCCGACGCCGATTCAAACGCCACACGAGATACTATAAGGCACCTCAATCACCGTAAGCCGAAGGAAAAAATAGAACATACTGGTCGGAGGGGTGCTATTGAAGAGCCGGTGCTCCTTTCGGATCGCAATGTCGACAAAATGTAATACCGTCGACTCAGAAAATACGAGAGAAGGGACAATGGACTGGAAAGTCCCCGGACCGGTGAGGAGTTCTCGTGATAGCAGTAATGTAGCCTCTCTTGCAACGAGTGACCACATATCAGCCTGGTCGTGTAGAATGGAGTGAAAATGACCTTTAAAAGAAAATTGAACGATAAAGAATACATTGAAATATATGCTCACGGTATAAGACGGGGAACCGGACGTCCAACGGGGGTGGCCCGGGTGACCATGACCTCGAGACAGGACTCGGATGATCCTCACTATCGATCAGCGTCACAGTGTCTGTGATAGATTCGAGCTCTGCGAGGACGTCATAGTTATCGTTTGATGCACTGAAATCGTGGATGAGCGATTGTGAGATGGACGCATGTTCGATGGGTGAATCTGGGGGCGAGGCCATTGTACTTACTACTTACTCTAAACTTGTCGCCTCGCTTAATAGTACTTGATCGTCACCTGTCACATATGGTCACAACCGCCTGCAATGTAATAACTAACTAATAGTTCGGAATTTTTTGCGGACTTGGCACGGCCTTCAAATGTGTCTAACTCATCACCGCCGAGAGATCTGAGATCTCGCTGTGCTCTGCCCATGATTCCATCCGAAGTACATCACAAAAAGTGGTGCTTTCCGAGTCATTGATGCAAAACGTGCAAATGCTCGAACAACCGTTTCACCTCTCCAATAGACTCGTTGCGTCACCGCTGTGGTCTTTTCCCACAACGACTCAAACGCCTCCTCCTGTCCTGGCACCACCCGCTAAAAACCCACCTCCAAGGCTCCACCCATGGCCACATCCCAACCATCCCGTGTAGGAGCTCCAACTGCCTCCTCCAAGGCAAAGGCAAACGAGAACGACCTCGACGCAGCCCCACAGGGAAAGCGCTAGCGCGACGCCCTCGCTCAAGTTCCCAAGAATGCCACCAAGGGCCAAGGCAAAGTCCAAGTCGGCACTTGCCCCCAAGGACGTCAAGGCCAAGGACTCCGATCTGTCTTCCGCCAAGGCAAAGTTTGACGGCGTGGTCATCAAGTCAAGATTGCCCCAATCCGCTGGCACTCAGCCGCCCTTGTCCATCGTCTCTGCGGCCCGCCTCACTTCCAAGGCAACTGCGCCCCAGCCCCAAGTGCGACCACTAGCCGACGTAAGGAGGACGTGGAGCCCGTTCCCGTGCACGCTGATGACACTATGATTGTCGATCTCCATCTGCCCCACGCAAAGCCGCCCAAGCTGGTCATCGTCTCCCCCTGGCTATCACCATGTGATCAAGCACAATGTACAGCGAGCTGAGTTGAACGTCAAAGTTGACGTTCCCGAAGAGGATGACAACCGGGTTTTTAAGAAGCGGTGAACCTCCTCAGACCTACCCGGCGAGGCAAAGCTCTTTGTCGACTACGACGAAAATGGGGCCCGGCTTGCCCCCTCGCTCGACGTCCACATCGATAATGAGACAGAGGCTGATCCAAACGGCGATGAATGGGATGATCTCGACACTGAGGACGCCAACGACCCCTTGATAACCAGCGATTACGTCAACGAGATCTTCGATTACATGAAGTACGTCCAGGTATTTCTCTACCGCACATTCCCTCGTAATCCGTCCACTCACCAGATTCTTCAGCTCGCTACCCTCCCCAACCCCGATTATATGTCGAGCCAAAAAGAGTTGGCCTGGTCCATGCGAGGCATCCTGCTTGACTGACTCGTCCAGGTGCATACTCACTTCCGCCTCCTCCATGAGATATTATTCCTGTGTGTCAACATTATCGATCGTTTCCTGTCCGTCCGCGTTGTGTCGCTTGCCAAGCTTCAACTCGTCGGCATCACCTGTCTTTTTATATCCTCAAAGGTGGAGGAGATCGTGGCCCCTTCCGTCTCCCATTTTCTTCACTGTGCCGACTCCTCGTACACCGAGTCGGAGATCCGACTTGCGGAGCGCTACGTGCTCAAGACGATCGACTGGAATCTGTCCTTCCCTAACCCGATGCACTTCGTTCGCCGCATCAGCAAGGCAGATGACTACGACGTCAAGGCTCGAACCATCGGCAAGTACCTGCTGGAGGTCGGCGCACTCGAATGGCGGCTTTGGGCTACCCCCTCCGTCGTTGATGGCTGCTGCGTCTATCTGGCCGGTCAGACTGATCCTCGGTAACTATAAATGGGTACGTACACGACCCTAGTTCTTTGAGCATCCAGAAAAGTTGATGTTCAAGAATACGAAGATGATAAGTAACTAACTGTGGAGCGGTCCACAGCTGGTGAGCCAAGTCGTCCGTAACATTCATTAATGAAACATTGAGGGCGGGGGGTACCAAGTCGAATACGGGATGTCCGGCATGTGCACGATCGGCATGTCGTCACGACGCCGTGGCGTAGTGCTGGGTTGTTGCACGAGGGAGGGGGTTAGGGGAGGGGAGGGAAGGGTTAGGATGGTGTGGACGAGACCGTCGTCGCTTCGTCGCGTCATTGTCCGTGTTGTCGTTTGGCGTTACGCCGTCGTTGTGCCACTTGCGTTATCGTCGCCGTAGCCGAGTCGCGCCGTCGCTGGGTTCACCCGTGCGATTCCCTATCTCAGGATGGGGAGGGGCGAGGGTATAGGAATGTGCGGTCTTCTCCGGCACCGCCCCGGACGTCATCCCCTATTCAAGTTAGCGGGATAGCATTTTAGGAGGCCGTATTGAAAAAAAAAAATACAATATATTAATTACAGGCCTCGTTCCTAGTAATCCAATCTGAGATCTGAGCTTCTTGCGGTGTCGTGCCGCATGAAGCTCGTGTCTGCCTATTCACCCCTTATCGATTATCTTTCGGGGGCTTAGGGCAATTTCTAAGAACTTATCAATTTTTGTTTGGTCGACGGACATTATCAATTTAGTTCAAAAGTTGTGATTGCTTTCGTTAGTACTTACAGCTGGAAGACAGTAGTGAGGCCTTCAGGTCTCAAGACGCAAGGTCCTAAGCCAGCCAGCAACGCCGGCCCTTGTGTAGTATTGTATAATTCTTACTACGTGTGCGCAGTCGTACTTGGTAAATTCTCGCCGAAGTTGTACGTAGCACAACAGTGAATCGTGCCGAGATCATATCTAGATGAATGTATGCGAGAGGTGACCGGTAACAAACAACACCATTGAAATGAATTCTTCGCCGTGACCTTACCGTGCTCATGCCGACATGAACCCACAT
>JBBPOY010000170.1:0-15330 GCA_038091675.1 Leccinum proliferum | reverse complement strand
CGTCTTCAACACGTTTCATGTAGGTCAGGAATTCATCGATTTGTCGAGCCCCGCATCTGATACATGTCATTGCGATATTTGAACTGGCAACGACGGCGTCAGCTAGCACGGTTCGAGAGAAGTGACGCAATGTGCGCTATATTGTGTAGACGTTTGATGTGCTCCTTGATAGAGTCGATGAGTAGGAGTGATCGGGATCGTTAGCACATAAGAAACGACGACGGCTGCTACCTTTGGTCGAATGAAAAAGGTATTAGCGAGTAGATGAAGTGAGGAACGGTGCATAGTGTTATGTAATCGTAGCGTACCATCATCAAGTAATCAATTCCCACGTTAATCAAATCGCTTTGCAGAAAGCGGCACGTTTTTGGCCCTCCCCCACTTTCGTGGGAGTCGGGGAAGTACCGTACTTAGTACTTGGTTGTTGTAGTCGCTCGAGCAGCCGTTTAGGAATTACTAGTAGAAGTGGTAGGGTAGTTCCGGTCACTTTGCGTACCCAGTTGTCAGGACCTGATCCCAATGATGTATTCTGAGCATAAGTAATGAAGTACATACTATGTACGGTCACTGGGAGACCAACACAGACCCAACCAAACCTGACATAGAACGTCCATATCCATCTCTTCTCTCTAAGTGGGTGTCCTTCATCGGTGGTGAGCACGGTGTTTCCTATGACCGTTTATTTGACAACTTATTCCCGGAACAGTTTCGAGAGCGCTGCGCGAACCATTTTGTGCCGCTATCAGCGATTCGCAAGGAGACGAAGCTGAGGTCGCTTAGGAGTGCCGGCTGTCGGATAGCGTCGAGCGAGGTGGCTCCGGAGCTGAGGCGGGAGGACGAGGCGGTTGGGAAGCTGCTTGATGTGACTGCGGACGTCGAGGGGAATTCGATCTCGACTATCACTATGGAGGATTCGGACGGTTCTGCGTCCGCTGTCGTGACGACATGTGGTCCGTCGGCTTCTGTCGCTGCCAGTGACTCGCTGGAGAGTGAAGAAGAACGAAAATGTTGAGATCATATATATCTACACGTGAATAGAGACGACTAAAAACGATGATGGCGTTGTATACGAGATTCGCTGGTCTGGACGGTGTGGGCCGAGTCTGGGCGAAAGAGAGGTGCGCAGGGCGCACCCACGTATCACTGCATTGAGTTGAGCAAAACTAGCTGTATGAACTAAAAGAAAGTGCATACGCCGAACCAGTGTCGATGAGGACTGTGATATAGATCAGGCTAAACATATATCAGAACGATAAAAGAGAATTTACCCTTCAAGGTCTTGGGAGGAGTGCCAATGGAAATCTCGCCCATCCAAAGGTCACGTCCGTAAGGGCTAGCGCTAGAGGCCAATGGGACGCCAGAGTTCGGACTCGCTCCGTTTCACAGCGAAAGGATGCCTCGCCCCCGTGTTCATCTCGTAATTGTCTAGGCCACGAATCATCTTACTGAAAAAAATGTCTGAGCAGGACAGAAGTCAAGGTTCATTCCACCTACTCCCTGACTGATATAGCATGCTGATTGCGTCGAGATCGGTGTCTTTGTTGGAGGACAGAGAGGAAGAGTGTCTGACGAGTGGTATGGCTATGCCATCCGCCTTCCAGTTTGGTATGGGCTTCGTGATGGCCAGAGCAATCAGTCGGCAGGCGACTGCAAGTATGGTTATCGTAATGAATCGCATTCGAGAAGGGTGGAAAGGAATAATGAAACGTCCACCTACTACTTCCGCTTTAGATGTTTGACCGTTATGGCAGGCACCCGCTCATCCTTGATAGGTTCTCTCGTTGCCTTATCCGTGGTCCAGCATCGCAACAAAATGATCATGGCCTTGACATTCAAGACTGACCGGGGTGCCGGTTTGTCTGCATCGATATATACTGCACTACTTATTGTCGAGTCGCACGAATTCCCCTGATGCCGTGCGCCAAGCTTGAGAAGGCCGGTAAGGTCGACGGGCTCTAGGAAGCGAGTCCCTACATATCCAACACGGCAGGTCCTTCAACGATGACAGCTCATCGTAGCCATACGTCTTTAACCTTGAAAGATCGGATTTCACCCAGTAGTCACCATGTCGAGGGTGTAGAAAAGTAGACGCCGATACCCGAACCGGTAGTCGGATTGCTTGTTGTCCTGAGGCCCGAACAATGTAGGTGGAGTGCCAGTTCTGGTTCCGGTGGTTGTACTTGGCTGTCCAAAGGCGCCACCACCACCGAGAGACCCGTCCCAGCCGTTGGAGGCTTTGGCGCACCAGAAAGACTCTTCTGTCCGGGTTGTTGCGTTTGATTCCTGCGTACCACCAAACAGTCCGCCAGATGCATTTGGTATTTTTGCGCGTGTGCAGGAACGTAGCCATGATCCGCTTGGAGCCGAACGAGGACCCGTGGCAACCTCGGGGTTGGGAGATAGTGGCGGGGACGGCAATGCAATGGGAATGAGGGCAGTGGGCCGCTTGAGGTTTTTGCTGCGCTCGGCGCTAAAAACCGAGTCGTTGGCCCCGGACGTGCGAGTCCGTGTCGCTCTCGGTAGTGTGGTAAGGAGTGTTTCTTCGGTCATCCTGTAAAGAAGACATGTCGCTGTATCGTGTTCGGCCACTGTTGCTATCTGCTAGTCCGGGGGACGGGATCTTGGAAGGGCTTCTTGACCCATGCGAGGACAACGACGCTAGCTCGCTTGAATTTGAAGGCAAGCCTTTTTGTGTCGGTATCGACCGGGCATCGACCTGAGCTTGCTTGCCGTCCTCCACGACCTCGCCGACCCGACCCATCGCCTGAGCGTCCGAACTGATCATCGAAATCACGCCCATATCTTGGAGGACGTCTTCGGCCGCGATCGTTTCCGAGATTCTGCAAAGTGGAGGTCCTCGCAGATGTTCCTGTCGAGGTGGTGGCAGACCATGAGCATCTGATGAAGAGGTTATCAGCTACATTGTGCGTAACACGGGTGTGATCCCTGCTCACGTCGAGGTGTTCGTCGTGGTATTGATAGCAAAAGGACGAATAGGACTCGTGGATGATGGAAGCACATGATCATACTGACAGACTTTGATGATATCAGGAGCATGTCCGACGCCTAACAAAATATCAGCACAGTGGCGCATATGGTATCTCAAACCACAAACCAGCTCCCTCAGTATGATACGAATGAATTGTGCGGCCATTGAATTCATCAATGGTAGCTAGAGAATGTGATCACCACGGAATCAACCACCCGTCAGAACGAACGTACACGCAACGAAACCGCTCTCGTTCAGAGTATCAGTATGGATGTTGATCTGGACGTCATACTCGTCTCCGACATCGAAACAATTCGACATTACGGCCGGAGTCGACCCCCAATCCTCGTGGAGTTTGAGTCCCGCGGCACTGGCTTCGACGACCTCCTCGAGCACTTGTCGACCAGAATCATTCCCCTTTCCAGTGAACGCGAAATTCATGGGGAAGACGATCCGTCGCGGCCAGCATAGCCCTGATATAGAAAGGACTGGGCGTGCAGGTGGTCGCGTTCGTACCAGCACTGGGACCAGTACCACCTCCGATCATCGTCGTCGTGCCGACAGCAAGCGCCTCCGTCACCTGTTGCGGACAGATGTAATGAACGTGCACGTCGATAGTTCCCGCTGTGACAATCAATCTCTCACCTGCGATGACTTCCGTCGACGAGCCGAGGATCAAATTCGGGTCGACCTTATCCATCATGTCGGGGTTTCCAGCCTTGCCAATGCCTACGATGGTTCCAGATCTAACACCGATGTCCGCCTACGCCATAATCAGAAAGCGAAGACCATATGCAAAGGTCAGATTACCTTGTATATACCTGTCCAGTTAACGATCACGGCATTCGTGATGACCAGGTCAAGTGCCTCCGTAGAGCTGCGTCCAGACGCTTGTCCCATACCATCACGAATGGTCTTGCCTAAATCAAAAGTTGAAGAAACGGCACGGAACCATCACCGCCGTGACTTACCACCGCCAAATTTGACTTCGTCTCCATAGAAAGCCTACGCCGGCTTATTCAATTCAATATGGCCAGAGAACCAAAACAACAATCTGGCTCACCGAGTCGCGCTCGATCTCGATCCAGAGACTCGTGTCCCCGAGACGGATGCGATCCCCAACCGTGGGACCATACATGGACACGTACTCCTCGCGACTCATATATTTGTCTGCGAACGATGGGAGCACCGTCTGGCTCGGGATGGTGACCAAACCCTCGAAAGATGTTCTCAGAGACCCCGCTGCCAGCCTACTAGACGCAATAAAGTCAGTGAGCCCATTGCCTCCCTTTGACTACTTTGTTACCTCCAATAGAACAAAGGTCAACGGTCTTTGTATCACTAGGCTCGGATCGGACGGCCGTTCCTGCGGGTATATAGAGGCGTTTCCCCATCGCTTTCGCACGATCGAGAACCAGCCCTCCGTTCGTCTCGGAAAATGGATAGTGCGAGCCGATCTGGGTCGATAAGCATCTCTGCAGAGAGAGTAGACCCATATACAACCATTACTTACGTTAATAGGTCGGTCCCCCTTGTTGATGACCTTTATCTTGAGTTTTTCGCGGCCGCGATTGATCAAGATGCGTGCTTTTTTTGGGATGATCGCACCTGGAAGATTCGCAGGATCGTCCTGGACTGGATCTGTTGCTGGGAAGGCGTTGATGGGCGGAACGGGCAGGAACGAGCCATAAAGCGCGGCAGCGAGGTCGCCGTCGTTGGTGCAGATTGGATCATGCACGGTCACAAGGAAGACGCTAGCAAAAAAAACACTCAATTTGGTCAATCGACGAGCACTATTGTTGAAATACCAACCCGTCCGGAAAGGTTCCCTCCACCTGAATATTATACAGAATCGGTGCGACGCCCGGCAGGACATGCCTGCGGCCAAGCAGGGTCTTGCCATACTGCGGATCGGTTGGTGTAATCGGAGGCGTTGAGTAGCGCTGTTATCGAATACTATCACGGCACAGTCAGATAGAAACGCGAGCAATATTGTGGAATGCTCACAATTACCCGGTTGTTGTGCAGGTTGTTGCTGCTGCTGAGGTTGCCGAGGTTGGCCAAAAAGATTGGTACCTGCAGTCGGAGTTGTTCTAAAAAAGACCTGTTGTAGGTTGCGTTGGCCGAGCCTGCCACTGAGCACCATAAAGGCCGCCGCCAAAACTAGTGGTGGTATCAGCTGGCTGATTCGTCTGACCAAAAATTGAAGGCTTTGTATAGTAGTTGCACCTGGAAGCTAACGTCAGCGACCAGTCTGTCAATTCAAATGAATCGAATATTACCGAAGGCAGTCAAAGTCTGTTACGGTGGATGCTGGCCAAAGACGCTCACACCAGTGGAAGACTGCGCTGTAGTTGGCCAAAGGCACTTGTGGTGTCCGTATTGCTGGGTACTTCCACCTGATAAGGAGGAAGTCAGATATAAAGCAGGGTAAACAAAGACCGACTTGGTACCTCCTTGGTTGACCGAAGGTGCTTCCGAATCCTGTAGCAGGCTTTGGCTGCCCGAACGCACCCGCGCCACTGGATATGCTAGTGCCGTACCTGTAGCCGACCTCCACCAAAGACGCCTGTGCCAGTACTAGTATTGGTGCCTGTCGCAGACTGTGGTTGCCCAAATGCTCCAAACGCGCCGGTAGCAGGTTGGATTGTAGTGGTCCCAAATGAGTTAGTGGTATTGCTTCCGGATATTGAACCAGTCGTGTGTAGCTGTGATCGTTTGGTATTGGAGAACGGTACCTGGGTTTGATGGATGTTGGTCGCTGAAAGCGATAATATAGCTTGGTGTAGATGTGCCCGTTGTAACGGGTGGTGGATTTGCAGCCTTGCCTGCTAATTAATGAGAGGCGTGAGCCGCGCTGGAGTCTTGGCTACGATATGGCATACCTGCAGGAGTTGCATCAACAGTCGTCGCAAATTTGGTTGCCTCAAAGTGAAGTGCCTCCAAAAGCACTTCCCGTGCCAAAAACATTGGTTCCAGATGAGTCCCTAGTACAGCAGGAGTTCTACCAAACGCAGAAGTGCTTCCTCCAAATGCGCCAAAAGCAGAAGTGCCAGAGGAAGACGATGTATTTTGACCAAATGCGCCTAGAAGTCGAACGTTGCGTGGTCCATGCTCTATAAAGGCGATGTCGCCTTCATCCACCTGCCTTGAACCGGACCCGGAGCCGACCTGAGATGTTGAGTTCCCGCTCCGCGGTCGAGAGACTCGGAGGCCCACTGGCAGAGGGAAACTGAAGTTGTCGATGAGGATTTGTTCAATAAATAAATAAATATACACTAGTTGTCTGAATGGCTAGTCTAAACACGAGTCACGGCTGCCTAGGAACATGATTCTGAAGCACTTGAATCACTTTGTCACTAGCTATGAAACATTATCAACAGATCCAACGATTCACAGTGCTCATCGCTGACTTCGTGCCCTGGCGAGAAGGACAACGCGCGCATAGTATACGCTGCAAGCGCAACGGGAAAATCACGGTTTGTGTGACGTCGATGAGGTGAGTATCATTGAGCTGGTGGGTGTGCGTTGAGGCGAGAGTGGAGGCTGAGATGATGACAACGGCAGGGGGTGAGGGTGAAGCGGCCTTCGTTTTGGGCTTTCCACGCCGATAGGGACATTGATGGGTAGTGGTGCGAGGGGTGGCTGCGATACTGATTGAAACTGAGTTTCGGGGACGACGTACAAAAGGGTATTCCTCTTCTCTCATTCTCCCTCCCTCCCTCCCTTTCTCTTCCTTCCACTGGGAGCGCGTTTGTCTTGCTGAATATGCTGCGACCGGTCTTGCTCGCTTGAAACAGCATTTTCTTGCAGTGACTACGCAGAGGTTCCAGAGGAATTGGGAGATTGGGTGTAGGTGTCGCTTCGCGTCGGGGGTGGTCGATCGATTTCTCGATGTCTGTTCCGGACGAGAGCATGGTTGAAGGGATATTTTGCACCTGCCTGCATATCGTTATCAGTCATGGTGTTTGGGAGTGCAACACGTGCGTCGACGGGCGAGAAGCCCATTTCTACCAGCCGGCAGGTGACCAGACCTGTGGGGGGTGGCCAAGCCTTGGGCCTGTGTCGACGTCGTGGGCGGGTTTGGCGAGGGCGAATGTGAATATGTAGACTCTACATGAGCGTATATCAGTAACAGTTCGTCGAGCGTGGCGTGCCAGTGGTGTGTCATCTCGCCGGCTTGCCTAGATCGTCCAGTAATCGTCCTCCGGATGCGCGGAATGCTCGTCGCGGATGCCAAAAAACGTGTTCTAATAGGCCATCCTTGCGATAAAGTCGCTAGGTGACGGCTGGATTTGAGTTTGAGGAAACTCGTCGAGATCCCGCGGGTTATTCGCAGGCTGGAAACAAGCCCCACTCGTCGTCGTTTTTTCGACCAAAGCACCTCTATGTATAAGGCAATGTAGTCGCGGATAGGAACTTGGCCGCAGGAACACTCTCAAACGCAAAGTCGATGCCGTCCTCTCCCGTCGAGTGACCACGCGTAGAGGCAAGCGGCGGCGGACTCTGCTGTCGGCCGTGCGAGCGCGTCGAGTCCGTTCCAGAGTCAAGTGGAGAATGATCCACGTGGAGCAAACAAGGTGTATATATGATGACCCAGTATGACATCGTTTTGCGTTGCCTTGGCCTTCTGCGGCGGTGCCTTTAGTCAAGATCCGTTGTGATCCTAGGCGATAGTATCTTATACATAAAGTCGGCCAGCAAGTGACAACTCATGACTTGTCCCGACTACGCTGGAATCTGATTGCACTCTGGCGTAAAAAGCACTGTCTCAGAATTGCATCCGCTGGCCGTGATTGAGCCTGAGCGCTGAGCAATGTGTCTGTAGGGTGAAGCTGTAGGGGACTACGAAAGACGTGAAACTGCGAATGTTTGGACAGCCAAAAGGGAGGACGTCCGAGTTGTGGTTAGAATTACCTTGGAGGAGGACCACAACTATGATATTTAATGCAAACGGGCAGTCGGAGCAATGCGAAAATTCATCGGAACGACCGTGTGCCTGTTATAAGTCAATGATATTGTCAATGTACTCGTAATACTGCTGCACCACCTCGCCTCCTCCCATAATCAGGACCTCGTTGGGCAAAGGGAGTTAATCCGCACAAGGTAGCCGGTATATTGGAATACCTCTATGCTCCGGCAAACGTTGGGTAATGATATAGGCCAGGTTTGCTGCACTTATACTTCGCAGCGGGTGTGTAAAAGCTTGTCGCTGATGTGGTTCGAATGCTCCATTGGCATCTTGATTTTCCAGGGGTATGCCGAGAATGAGGTGGCCCTTACCTTTAAGCAAATGAATCTGCTGCGGTTCACGGAAAACAGAAAGAATAATACTCACGTGCCCTGAGGAAACACACAGTACGCGAGACGCATAGTGAATGCTTCATGCGCCTCGAAGTTAATTGGCTCGAGGGGTTCGCAGATAATGCCTGTGGATATGAAATGAAACGAGAAATGGCAAACAAGGAATACTAACCTATCCGAATCTTTCCCGGCTTGCGCATACACAACCCCTCGGGAGAGGCGCTGGTTCCAGATCCCTTTGGAGAGCGTATCCTGTCGGGACTGCGCGCACCTGACGTGATTGCCACCTTTTGTCAGAGATTCACTAAAATCGCATAGTTACCACTGGGAGATTAGAACACCCCCGTGCTCCAATACATTCCACATACCCACTACATATACATCAGTGGCAGACTTTCAAAGGACCAATTCGTCGCATGAGACCTGCGCTCTTGGTATCACCTGTCAACGAGCTCGAATCAGTTCCATCAACGGGAAGCGAACCATACTTAAGTCAAGTTGTTTGATGCGACTGTCTCAGCTGGGACGGACTCGATTACTTTACAATGCTGACGACGCAACAACGGGTTGCCTCTAACCACCCTTCCATCCATGACAGAAAGAATATTCCATTTCTTGATCGCCACAAATGCCTGAAGCTGGAAGAGTCGTGTCATTTATATGACACTGGGGATGCACCACGAATTGTACGTACTTGGGGGATCCTGCAGCCTGCACCTCCCTGATAAAGAGCCGAGACTATCATTACGCCCTTTCTGTCCGAGCGCGACTTCCAGTATCTATCCGTAACTGAATTAAATGGGATCGTTCTATGACTCGGAAGGAGAACCAAAGATTTATGTAATCTTTTTACCACCGCGGCCCCACTCTTTTTTTCCCTTCAATTTCCGCCAGTCCGAGGGCTCGTTACAATCGCAACGGAGTCCTGTTAAATCATACAGCCCGGGCGTCAAGTCACGAAATGGCTGCTAAGCTTCTATGGATCGCGAACAGACTACATGGACATCTAACGTATTGAAGTATATCTACGCCGTGAGTCTGTACATTCGACATTATTCAGATTCAACACCATCGTCATACACAGCGTACATAGTCTGAATATCAGTATTTTCCTCAGAGGCAGACTCGGAGTCAGATATTACTTCCCACTCCAACTCCGAGCCGTCCCACTCGGTAAGTGCAAATCCCTCGTCGGGATCATGGTCATCCACCAACACTGCCGTGGTGCTACTTCCGGCATGATTTTTCTGCTCAGACGGGCCAGACATCGACTTGGAAGGAGACAATGAGGTTTGCGCGGGTGGGAAAAATTCAGTCGCAGAGGATGGCTGGTCCTCATCGAAGGCGCTCGGAATATGCGAGTAAGCATGTCCAACGCCGAGGCCCCAATGGAACCTGAGAAGCATATCACGATCAACGTATCTTAAGCAACATCAATATAAGCGAAAACACAGCAACGAGTGATTTCGCCATACCTGTTAATGTAATAATAGTTCCACTCCTCAGAATCTCGTGTGGTAGTAGGTGATGTCAAAGTGTGCTCTTGGCGGAGCTTCCCATGCCTGAATGCAGGCATGAGGTGGCAACCTCGGACCACATCCGCTGGATCCACGAAATCGAATGATGCAGGGTCATCCGTCTGAATGAATCTTAGAGCATCAAGACCATGCAGGTCTTGTTCCGGGACTCGTTCAAACCAGCGTACGTGCAAGAAATCCATCCGCCGCGGGAGATAATCGTTCATACCTGGCCCGATGTATTGAACGTTAGCGTGGTATATCCCAATTATCCTGGCATAACAGAACCGATCGCAATCTTGCTCGGATTCTGGGCGGTGGAGCATCATGATGTCACGGTGCTCCGTATTTGGATTGAAGATATCATCAGAGCGACGAACGTCATATGTCGTGTAATTGATTCGAAGGATGTGATGGCGATAAAGGCGATTATTTTTGAATATCACATGATCTGGCCCAGCAGCCGATGCAGTGAAGTCATCCTCGAGGCCGTCCATGAGGGCTGGGTTCAAGTGACGATCTAGTTCTAAGTTCGATTCATGAATTGCCGCGATGCGGGGCAGCAAATGCTGCTTGAGTTTAAGTGTGAAGTCCTAAATTACCATTAACACAGTATCGAAACAATGGCATGGGTTGAGATCAATCACCTTAACAGCTGCCAATGGGGCATTAGAATATTCCCTGCAAAAGACCGAGATATCTACTGGGTGGTTTTGCGATTTGCCAATTTGGTAGTGCTCCCTCGGATCCTTAGGAATGGGTTCTAGGAGCGTAACTTCACGGTCTACTCTCTCGCGAATATGTCGTATACGTAACTGGCGCCTTTCAATTTGAGTGAGTTGTCGCACAAAATTTTTGCGACTGGTTCGAAGGAATCGTCCTTTCCCGACACGGTGCTCCCGCTCCCCCTGTAAACGAGTAGAAGTAAGAACATAGCCTCAAATCGATCCAAATGAATTTCCGCACCAACTGTGTTGAGTATGAATCAGTGGTCCCGTACCTCCTAATGGAAGACACATAATCACCCAGAGCATGCAGTTTGTACGTTCTCAAGTTCAGAGTTTTCGGTCGACGTGAACCCACTTGGGATGGTTTTCGCGACGATGACACGTGTGGACGAGGCTGAGACTGCTGTTGCTGACGGCGTTGTCGAGAATCGGCTTCTCGCTTGAGTTCACGGGTAGAGAAGGCGGGACATGTATGGACACTGAATGCCCGAAGCTCCCTTCCGAGGGATTCAGTGACATTCTCCAAGATCTGGAGGGTCTCGTCAGTATGCATCCGAAGTTTCGCAAACCCATGCCAATGACAAAGGACAGAAAGTAGTCTCAACACCGACGAATTGTGGGGTTCTGGAAATAGGCCATCAAAGGCAGGCATGGAACACTAGAGTGATTGTCAGATGAAGTCAGATCAGTTATTGAATCTACTAGCCTGTAAGAGATCTTCGAAGTCATAAGCTGCAGCCCGCTTCATCTCTGAAACATTTCGTGAAAACCGGCGAATAGTATCCCGTCCGAAAGTTGGAATTTGGCGGTATCTAAATGCGGCCATGAGCAAATGGAATACATGACATCTGAGAAAAAAATTAGACCTGCGATCAAGCTCGTGTACCTTTCGCTCTTCCAATGATTCTAGCATACGAAGAAGCTGAGTGAAGACCGCTTTCCAAACCCCCAGCTCAAATTCATGGAGCATGTCTACCACTAGCATTAGGAAAAGATTGAAACCAAGTGGGCAAAGCTTTTCCGAAAACGCGTTCTAAATGACGACATTCACAAAAGGACACCAGTAAGATCCGTATCAGAAATGACTTACTGATGTTGGGACCAGCGATTCGGGTTTCAGCAGGGCTTCCACTGGAGGTGTTGTGACTGCAAAGTTCTGTCTATAGATGAGGTCCCGAGCTTCTTGAACAGCTTCTTGACGCCCGTGTTCATCACGACGGGCGAGAAACACTCGATCTTCCATATCCTCAATAGTACCCAGACTCTCAACATTGTCTAGTGTCACCGTACACCGAGGGCAAGGACACGTGCCAAGGTTACGTATAGATGCGATGAGTACTCTGTGAACAGATAGAAGTCAGCGCAGCTCCTGAAAGGGTGTGTAGACTACTTTTCTGGATAGTCCGCAGAATATGTAAATATCCTGGGGTAAAAACGGCGTTTCAAGCCGTCGCAGCAGGTAATCACGATACCGTGTTTATAAGCCCTAATGAAATCTTCATCAAGAAGTATTTTCCATTGTGCATGGAAAAATTCTCTATGACAGTGAGTCATGAGAACGTCACTCAAAGTTCTACCTCCCGAGTGGTTCAACACAAAGTCTTTGAATGCGTCGGGGAGCTGAAACAAGAGACTCGTGAGATACGCAGGTAGGTTGTCTGGATGGTGGACTAACCGTCTGAAAGTAAGCCGCATGTGAACAGGCGTTTGTTGATGGTTGACATCGTCGATACTTCGATTCGTTTCCAAAATATACATATAACGGCCAAAGTTTTGCGCCGCCAAACGTGGAAAGTTGGGTCGCATCAGACCAGAACATAAACCCGGCGACGACTCGAGGTAAATCGCAACCAGGTTCAGGAGGTGATTCTTGCAGTTCCCTGTGAGCGTCGAGGAAAGCACTGGAGGTGAAAAGTTCGCCATACACTTTGATGTCCCTGTTCCTGTGAGGTGGATTCCAGAGTAACTCGTATGGTTCGTAGTGGAAATGAGCAGCCTGGGCAGGATCTCTGACCTTCTCTTCCAGGATTGAAATAAGGGACCGATGATGGAAGCCTTGAACGGTATAAGACTTGGGCCCTGGATTGACTGAGCGGCTGTGAAAGGGGACAGAGATGGTGACCGGGGAAGATTTCCAACCGCAATCACCACTCAACCACTCGGGAGTGTCCTCATCCTCATCGGAATTGTGACCGTGATCACCAAGTTCTTTGTTGATTGAATCCCACGCAACTCCACACAAATCGGCGGCATTGAACGCAGGGTTCCCGATGACACTTAGAAGCTGTTTGAAATTTTCCCTCGATTTCTGAGCTCCCTGGTTCCAATACCAGTCGCCCAAGCGCATGGCATTCTCGTTCGGGTAAGGGTAAAATAGATTGCTCGGCTTCGGACATTGAGTAGCATCATCAGAAGGTTGTTGTGGTACGTGCTCGATCGAATATGGGTCGTCGGGATCATGTAAGGGAGGAGTCTCGGTAGTATAGGCACGGAGCAAGCCGAATTTATTCTTCATGGTTTTGAAGGATCTGAGTAGCCGATGGCGCAGTGGTGGACCAGATAAATTGGATGGCATGGTAGTCATCTCTGACGCCTGGTGATGAGCTGTTGGTGGTGCTTGTGTGCCTCGATCAATAGCGAGCTCGAAAGGTGGGAGAGGTGGAAGAGGTTGAGGTAACGTCTCTCGAAAACGGAGTGGTAATTGGTGAGCTCTACGAGGTCGACGTTGGGCTAGAGGTAGGTCATTCTATACATATTCAGTGTCGTTGAATAGCTCATTCGGAAGACTACATACATCGAGATAGCTTGGAGCGTCGCTTTCTTTGCCATTGTCAACGGATTGATGATGTGAATGTGAAGAGGAGGGGGCGCCCTGCATAATATTTTAGACAAGGCAACAGAAATGTTGAGAAAAACCATGCCTTATGGACAGCTTGCTCGCTAGTTTCATCACCATCCAGCGGGACTTGCTTATCATTGCCAGCACTAGTACTAGTACTCGCAATCGCATCTTCATCGACACTCGCACGGTTTGAGAGGGACAGTCTTGCTTTTTTCGCTTGATAAACCCCCTTCGCCCGGGTGAGAACCTCTGATAGCCTTTTTTTGCCCTTGCGGCAACTTTTTTCGTGCCTTGTGAAGCCCCCAAGGTCATTGAATGTGCGACCGCAGAAACATGTCTTCATCGCGTCGGACATGGTGTAAGGACTTAGGACACCCACTGCGTTCCGCTTTAGTGAGCCTATCACAAAAAAGGCGGATTCGTACTATTCTCGGCTATGCCTGCCAGACTTTGACACCACGTGACAGAGTTCACACGCACAATGTTATATAGACAAGGCCCTCCGGGCGCACCTGGACCCGACAGCACCACTGGCGAGCAGAAATTCCCATGGTAAGTAAAGTAATCTACGAAGTTTTAGTAGACAAAAATTCTTGGAAATAGGTCGCCAGAACAAAACAAGTGAATTACAGTCAACAGTACTACAAACAGTACAATGATGATGTGACCATCCGTCCAGATCTGCAACGATGTCAATGAGGGAGGTCCCGATCCGCGCGGCATGCGATGACAGTCCGCAATGGTCTGCAAATCGGGCAAAGGCAGTTGTGTACGCAACAACATACTATCCAACGGTAGTTCAACAACTTGTGCCAGTGGAAGCGCCGGCTGGCGCCGGCAAACACCTTGCTTGTCACATGAACATTTACTAGTTGAACCGTCAGTGATAACTTACTGTGCTCAGATTGGTTAATGTATGTTTTACTGCGAGCAGATGGGTTTGGGTTGTACACAATGAACAAAAATAGGAATAACTTGAAATGAGCACGACATGAGATTGAAATCGTAAGAATTTTATGCATCGGCTGCCCAAACATGTTCCCCGTGTGTCCCAGCATGTGTCCAGATCAATATTAATGCTCCTCATCCGCTCGTTTCTGCATTCCGTTGTGCACTGATGCGGTCCTGCAGACTCCACATCGCGAGCATGACACCCCTACCTGTACCCGAGGGCAACCGCGAGAGCAGCGAATGCGCAGCGCACACAATTGGCGTGCGCATTGTGTGATCGCGCAAGCTGGGGGAACGGGGATAGCGATGAGGCGGGGACAAACAGGGCGACGGCGACAGCAATGGTTGTTAATGGGGAAGGAGAGGGGTATAGGAATGGGGAGGGCAAGGACAGACAGGGCAAGGGCCGCTCGCCGTCGCGTCGGCGTGGGACGGGGATGGCAAGGGTGATGGCACATGTCGTCGTCCTGCCATCGTCGCGTCGGCGTCTTGGGATGAGGATTGGGAGGGGGAGACGCGGAGGAGGATGGCAAGGGCGAGGGCAATCCGAGAACGACAGCGACAGAAGTATGCAGCAGCGACTACGCAGCGCACACGATCGTGTTCGCTGCGTGATCGCTTCTGCATGTTGGGGAGACGGAGATGGCGATGGGGACAGACAGGGCGATGGCGATGGTATCGTCGTCGTGAGATGGGGAGGGAGAGGACTCGGAAGGAGCCATCATCGACGTCGTTGTCGTTGTCGTGGGACGGCGACGTTTGTTGTCGCCATGTGTTGTTGTCGTCACGGTGGGATGGTGAGGGCGAGGGCGGGGGCGGGATGGTCATGGTCGTGTCGTCTTCGTTTTCGTGTCGTTGCCGTTCCCCTCGCTATCGCGTCGTTCGTCTCCCTGCCATCCTCGTCGTGTCATCGTCGTTGTCCCTCTGCCGCAGTGTCATTGAGTCCTCGTCATCATCGTCCTCTGTAGGGTTTTGCACGGGTACAGGTTACCCGTGCGG
>JBBPOY010000169.1:0-15392 GCA_038091675.1 Leccinum proliferum | reverse complement strand
GATCGGGGGGCGAATGCTAGCAAGAGGTCCGTTCTCCGCGCGATCTGTCAATGTAACTCTAGGAAATAGTTTGATGCGTATGGACGAATGAGGTACCAAACCGTGCAAGCAAATCGATCTGATCGAGGTGCGTTTTCACTCTCCGCCTTGTTCCAGCCGCTAGTAAGTACGCGTGCCACACAGATCCAATCTCTGATTTTAGATCTCATTTTTCCAAGCAAACAAACCCAGCTGGAATCCAGATCCGATCTCTGATTTCAGATCTCATTCTTCCGTGATCACCGGCCCTTAAGTTTCATATCGTGACTGTGACTGTCACGGTTTATGGCTATTTAGGTATGTACTCCTTCAGTTTTGTGTGCCCTATCGTCATGAAGTCTTCCCCCCCTTCCCCTTCCCCTTCCACAGCGTTTAAGCTGTCTCCTGAGGTAGCAGTACCTGCCGTCCTTCGTACTTGCCCTCGTACTTTTTATGTGTCGCATGCTAGTCCCCCACCGTCCATATCTATGAACATGGACCTTGCTGGTATGCCGGCAAACTTGGTCACATATCTCGATTCTGTGCACGCAGCTTCAACTTATGCTGTAAGATTTTTTGAACCACTCAGGATATTTACTTGTGCTCACGATGCATTGCCAGACATTACCTCATACCCTACATTTCCCGCCGTTGGAGGACATGTTGGCAAAGTTTACAGCCATATTAGAGGAGAAGTTTCTATTGGCCAGGTTACTCCTCCGTGTCCAACAGACATATGAAGAACATGAACTGCTTCTGCAACGGTATCTGAGCCCCGAGGATATCAAACGGTTTGTGTCCGAACGGGAACCAGTCAAGGATGGTGGGACTGTTGACGCAAAGTATTTCCATGCCATTTGTGATCATAATTTAAGATCATTTTCTGTCAGTCATTGCCGTGTAGGTTGATTCTTAATGGACGACGCTCCCCCACTAATGCCGACTGAAGGCCTGAAGACTCTTATTATTCGATCTTCCTTTCCACTCATTTAGTCTTTGTTGTCTTTGATAGTATGGGGTAGAACAACAGAATTCTTCATTCTTTATGATCTTGTATGGACTAGCTTGTAATGCTCACCGTGTTTCAATTACTTTTCAACTTATTTCGCGCAGCTAGGAGATTATTTTTAGGAGCAGATAGCAGTATTCCATTTTGTATCCCACCATCAATCCCTCATCCTCGTGCCGTCCATACACTGGCAGTTTCACGGATCCTTCTCAATCTTGCACACGAGCGCCATTTCAAACTGAATGAACTCAAGTCGATACTCAAATATAGATACTCAAGTCGACACAGTAATACAACTATTGGTTTCACTAGTAGCTGTCTGAATCGACGCAATCACCATGTCATCGGTAGCGGCGCGAGCGCTAGGCCCCGATTCCTGCGGTTATGCTTGAACTTATCCAAAGTATGCAAAATATTGATTTCAAGTTCAGTACTTTGATTTTTTCGGGGACTAGTATGTATTCAATGCTCAACCATTGCAGGCACAGAGGACATGTTATTCTTGTTAATAAGTGAAGCTACAGTATAACTTAGGGCTATACTATATTGAGTCGCATTTGCACGAATATTGGTCAGACTCATCCGAACAAAGTCGACTTCTACATGATGGTGCACTTCAAGTTGCACTCGTTCGCTCATCGTCTTCTTGGATGGAGATTGTTGGGAAGCAATGCCATTGACCTTTCGTTTCCCGTTTTATTTGGATCCGTAGGGTGTACACATACGATTTCAAGATCATGTCTACTTGGACGAGTTCTCCATCATGAATTTTGGAGTCGTATCCAGCGGGGAAACGCCGAACACACCAAAATTTTGTATGCTGTTTGTATTGAAGATGTCAGGACCTTGGACTATAACTAAGAAGTTGTGTCCGTTCTTCAGACTGGTGGCAAGATTAATACCGGGTCGAGAAAGTCGTCGAACTGCCTGGCAGGTTTTATGAAGTATATCACTAACGACTGTCGAGCACCAAACATGAAAAATTGTGCACATAGACAGAGTTTTAACGAGAACCAAAGTCAGCGCGCGTGGCTACCGCACAGCGTTCTGCAACGTCTGCTCCACGCATTCACTGAATATTGCGAATCTGCAAGAGAGCCAAGTAACAAATCTTTCAAGTGTTTCAATGACGGCTCCGCTCGGTCCGTCGGAGGAGTGTTCACAAAGAGATGGAATTGGTCAGGTGGGAAAGCCACACTGCCAGTGGGCATTCGCGCAAACCGTTGGTAGACCTCACGATTCGCTAGACTACTCCGCAATGGGTTATAACTCATCGATTTGTGTAAAAAAAGGCATTTTGCTAGCGATTCGACGGACCAGGTACCTGGGGTCTCAAGCATGCAACGCGATTACGGGTCGGCATCGATAAGGATCTCGATCTGGCGTTTTGAATCTTCAGATTTCGTCCCTGTCTGTAATTTGGCTCAAATTTAGCTAACCTCAAAAGTAGTCTCAAGACTCAAGAGTCAGCGACTCCGAGTCTATGTTAAACAAGGTGGGTAGGTCATATATGGTTTACATATCATATCAGAGTCTGAAGAACCCATTGATAGGGACGAACCGGTTCCCCCCATTCAGTCAGAACTAAACCCACTCATGTCCGACACGATTCTCACGAATACGTGCGTCTGTGGTCGTACATTCACTGACCTTGGAGGTTTCACCAGGCACGAAAAGAGCTGCCGCAAGGGCAAGAAAAGGCTCTCCAACGTCCTTGTGAAGGCGAAGGAGGTGTACCGGGCCAAAAAAGTTCGACTCTCCCTCTCGAGATGTGCCAGCACCAATGAGGGCTTGGCAATTGCTGGTTGCTCCAGAAACGAGCCTGAGCAAGACTCAAGAAATGATGGCGAAGCTAACGAGCAAAGTGCTCAACAGGCATGGTACCCGCTCTTTTTTTTCGTTATCTAAGACATTATGTAGAACCTGCCCTCTTCGCGTACCCATGAGATATCTCTGGTGAACACGAACGAAGCGCGCAACCCGAACATAATTAATTACCTTGAGGTATGCTTTGGTTGTGAACAAACCTTATCAAAGATGCTGAGCATGTCTAGGATGATCAGCCTCTAGCGCAACGTCGGCCTCGTAGAGCTCGCCGACTACCAGCGCGTTTTCGAGACACATTACCAGAGCCACCTCCACCTCTCCCTCCTTTGGAATTGGTCGTCGATTCCCCACCGACAGAATCAGAAGGTCAACGCCGGTTATCGGACCGCGAACAAGGCCCTTCCTCGACCACAGTATCCAATCCGTCTACTTCATCAACACGCCCGTCCCATCCGTTACTCAGAACTTTCAAAACACTGATGAACAGATTTGGTCTGTTCCGCGCCTATACTGCACCAACTCTTCCTTCACACGATCCGGATGATCCTTATTCCATCAACCACGTACTGCAGCCATCCATCCACAGTACTCAGCATCCGAAGACGAGCAACCTATTCCATCCTTACCCGAACCGGAACGCGATGCACTTGGGCGACTGGTACTGGAATCAGGGAGCACAGAAATCGCGTGAGAACTTCAAGCAGCTTCTCGGTATCATCGGGAACCCCGCATTTGATGCTGCCGACTTGCGCGGAGTTGCATGGGATTCGATCAATAAGAAACTGGGTGATCATGATTCCGATGCGGGCTCTGACGCCCCCGAGTGGTTGAATAGTGACCGCGGGTGGAAATCCTCTCCAATCACTATCTCTGTTCCCTTTCACAGTCACTCAGTTAATCCCGGTCCCAGGTCTTTCACCGTACCGGACTTCCACCATCGATCTCTCATTTCAATCTTGGAAGAAAAAATCACGGATCCCATTCAAGCTGCGTATTTCCACTACGAGCCATATGAATTACTTTGGCATCCGCCTCACAAGAACGGAGATATAAAAGTGCATGGAGAGCTCTTCACCTCCAGCGCATTTCTTGATGCCCACAAGGAATTGCAAGAATCGCCTCCGGAACCCGGTTGTAACTTGCCTCGAGTTATCGCCGCATTCATGTTCTGGTCAGACGCAACCCAACTGTCCACGTTTGGCAGCGCAAAGCTCTGGCCGCTTTACGTGCAATTTGGCAACGAATCCAAGTATCGCCGCTGCGAACCATCAAAGAACACCTGCTCTCACGCCGCTTATTTTCAGACGGTGAGTGATCGTTGTTGACACGAGTCCGTTTATGTATCTCACTGATCTGTCATTGCAGCTCCCTGACGCTTTCAAAGATTTCGTGATGAGTCACTCGGGAGGTAAAACCTTGAGTGATCCTTTGATGACTCATTGTCATCGAGAATTTTTCCACGAACAGTGGAAAATTCTTCTGGATGAAGAGTTTGTCAGCGCTTACAAACATGGTGTTGTGATCACCTGTTGTGATGGTTTGATGCGCCGTTTCTACCCTCGAATTTTCACCTACTCGGCAGACTACCCGGAAAAGTTAGCCTCTTCTACCCTTTAAAGGTCTTTGTTGATTTTTCTTTCTTTACAGAACACTCATAGCGTCTATACGAAACCTGGGCACCTGCCCTTGTCCTCGCTGCACGATAACTTTGGATGAGGTTAGGAATGTTGCAACCGAGAAAGATATGCAGGATCGGCAGTTACTTGCCCGTCATGATAATCTCGACCGTATCCAGACGGTTCATGCTGCGCGGGATCTGGTTTATGGAAGTAACTATGCTGTTACAACGCGTCAAGTCGAAGCCCTGCTCAAACCGGAATCACTGGTCTTGACATCGGTAGGTGTCTTTCTAATATCAAACTTTACTGGTATTTTATTGTTAATGTTACCCATGATGCAGAACGCATTTTCGGAAAGGTTATATCCTCTTGGGTTTGATCTTTTCCTGATGCTAGTAGTGGACCTCCTCCACGAATTTGAATTGGGGGTTTGGAAAGCAATTTTCATGCATCTTCTTCGCATGTTGGAATGCCTGGAGGAGAAAAAGGTACACGAGCTTGATTGCAGGTATATGTTCCGTTCTAATACATTTAATTCTATTTATTCATGTTGGCATTTAGATACCGCCAAATCCCTACATTTGGGCGTGATACGATTCGCCGTTTCTCTCGAAATGTCTCAGATATGAAGAGAACTGCAGCTTATGACTTTGAAGATCTCTTACAAGTCAGTACTTGGAATACCGTGTTTGGTTTATTTTGATAACTGCTCCAGTGTGCCATACCTGCCTTTGATGGGCTACTTCCAGAACCCCACAATACATCGGTCCTGAAGCTTCTTTCCGTTCTTTGTCATTGGCATGGGCTCGCAAAACTGCGCATGCACACTGACGAGACCCTGCAAATAATGGACGACGTCACGATATCACTTGGAAATGAGCTTCGTACATTCAGCACTCAAACATGTCCCGCTTTCCAGACCCGAGAACTGAAGCGTGAAGCTGGTTCTCGGCAGCGCCGCCAGCAACAGTCCCAATGCCAGCGCCAGTCTCAAAGCGGTAAATCAACTCAAGCAGTGTCACGTCGACCCAAGACCCTCAATTTGAAAACATACAAGATGCACGCTCTCGGTGACTATGTGGCTTCAATCAGGAGGTATGGTACTACTGATTCCTATTCAACGCAGCTGGTGCGAAATTTACACCAAATTTAATGTTGTTCTTCATTCTAATTGTTCTCCATTCATAGGGAGAACGCGAGCACCGTGTCGGAAAAGGAAGATTTCTTCGGACCAGTCGCAAGGACTTCGTCCGTCAGCTCACTCAAATCGAAAGGCGCCAGTTACGGATACGGCGTATTCGCGAGAGCGTGGATTGCGATGCCACGTTCCAGAAGGTTCTAGAGCCTATTCCTAAAGACCCCAAGCAACACTACCAGGTCGGAAAATCGCAAAACTTCCCTGTGGATCTCTCGACTTTGTGCCAGCAATACTCTAATGACTCGGACCCTGCTCTTAAGGTGACTGACGCCCCCTGTTGTTCAATGTTTTGCTGAATAATATGAATTTAGGACTTTGCGCCCAAACTTAGGCACCATCTACTGCCTCGCATTAGTGCCATTCACGCAGCTGATGGAGAAACTGACGGAAATACCAATCCGGCGCTCCTGGGCGGGCTTGACGATGGTTTTGGTGCGTTGCCTGCCAACCTTGATCACGTCATACTCAAAAACCACCGTATTTATCGACATTATGTCCTTCGGATCAACTACACGACATACGATGTTCGTCGTGCCGAGGACATCTTCAATCCGAATACTGAGCATCGGGACATCATGATGCTTCACCATTCAGAATCCGAAGAGGATCATTCAAATCGGTTTTGCTACGCCAGGATTATCGGTATATATCACGCCAATGTTCAATACATCGGGCCGGGGATGAAAGACTACCTGCCGCGGCGGATGGACTTCCTGCACGTGCGGTGGTTTGAACGGGTCCCACAACAAGACCTACACGGTCTTGATGCGTTGAGGTTCATTGAGACCAGTGATCCTGCAGCTTTTGATTTCGTAGACCCCGCAGATGTACTGAGAGGCTGTCACCTCTTACCCGCATTCAGACACGGAAAGGTGCAACTTGAACGAGATTCGACTTTGATGTCGCCTGCCAGTATTGCGCGAGACTTGGAGAACTGGAATTATTATTATGTTAACCGGTATGGCAGACCTGTTCGTACCGACATTGCTTTTAGCTAATACTAGTGTTGAAGATTCGTCGATCGTGATATGCTCCTCAGACACCATTGGGGTCTTGGTGTTGGGCACACCTATTCTCATCTTCCGAGCCCCGATGACGAAAACCGCTGTCAGATGTCCACTGTGACTGAAGATTGCCCGGCTGTGCAAGCCGTGATGTCCCCTCCAATAGAAGTCTTATCTCAGTCTCGAGATCATGCAGGAAGCAGCACTACAATGTTCGTGGATCATGAAGATCGTGATGACTCCGAGCTTGAACTTCCTCAATGGAACGGTGATTTGTCGGAATCGGAAATGGATTTGGATTTGGACCTCGAGCATGAGTCTACCTCAGAATCTGAGGAAGAGGTTGATGATATTCGAACTATGTACGCAATGTATGACGATGAAGTCGACTCCGACAATTGAAGATTCATACATCATGATTCATGATGTCCATCTCCGAACCAAAGTTTCCCATAAGAGACCAAGTTTTCTAAATATGTCTTGGGTGATACTACTACGCTCACTGGCCCGGGGAGGGTACTGCACACCGGTGCTTACTATAATATGTTAGATGAGTCTTGCGTGATGTCGGTCACTACTAACGTCATCCGAGCATTCCGTTTTGCGCTGCGTCCGAGTCGTCAACTTGAAAGGACTGGTAAGTAATTTGCGGCTGTGCCGTACATAGCTCTCGGAATGACCACCACGCAGGTCCGTCATCGCAGCCAGCATCTGTCCCTGACCTTTTCAATGAATATATCCATGCGCTAGTACACAAAGACCCGATAATAGTGGAACCAACGTGGACCCAGGACGGGCGCGGATTTCAATACACTCCCCAAACCCTGCAAATACGATCCTAGGTTTTCGACTCCATTCTCCATCACAGTCTGGTGTCCCCAGTACGACCATCAATGCTATGCTTGGGGATACGCCAAACAGGGGAATATTCGAGATTTCGACGTGTTCTGGGACTCAGACGGGCGAAGTCCAGGCCTCTTGGGGCTTGACCCAAGCTCATGTCCGAGTCTCTGGTATGTCTATGTCTCCATTTTTTTTCAAGCGACTTTTGCTATTATCGCATTCTCAGCACCACCAACTGAACACCAACGGGACTTACATCTGAGCTCATAGTATTGTCAATGCATCTGTCTCCTAATTCATCCTCATCCTCTCTTCCGACCACGCAGGTCTCCGACGAGTGTCTTGCACCACCATGAAATTAGCGGTCAAATTTTCCCAATCAAATCATGCATCAGAGTTGTATCAGCATGTCCAAACGACCCCTTCCCTCGAGCTAGCACTTGGACGTGTGGCAGCGCAGGCATTAGCCTGGAATATCAATATCTTTGCTCACATGTCATCGTCCATGATATTGTTCCCAATGCCCGCCTCTATGCTCTGATGGTCCGCACCTGTGGGTCGTTTATCCGACTGGAGCCCGAACGCGCCTTGGAACTTTGGGCGGGTATGCAGAAAAACGGGGTCGGTCCAGCGAAGGGCGACCAATTTAAGGTCGAGCTGGGCAATAGTGGATCGGCGAGGGCATGAGGAATACGAGGGAGATGGGAGACCGATATGCGATCACGGGTACGAGCGGGAGAGGCTTGTGGTATGGTCTGCTGGATGGTTGCAAACGAGGCGGGGATCTCAAGAAAGCTAAGTGGATATTTGCTGAAGCTGTGCGAGGCCGCAGCGGCGATGGCACAAGCAACGAAGACTCGATGTTGGACGCGGAGCTGATGATACAGGTCTTTCACACCTATGCCTCATATAACTCGACTCATGGACCGGAGTGCACAGTCAATCTGAAAACCCTCCGCGAACGAAACTCAAGAAACGGACATATCGAGTGATTATGATATATCCTCGAACGCGTCCGCTGAAGACACCGAAGGGGGTGACGCGTTTGCTGATGTACCAACAGAGTTTGTGGAGAACGTGCCTTCATTCTCCCGCCTCCCACCCCAAACTTCATTATCTTAGCGTAAACACGAGCAGTTTCGACAGGATTCTTCAAGATAGATCTCCATCCCTGGAGAACACCAAAAAGGCTTGTTTGAGGGTATGTTTGCGCACGTGGACTCGGAGTTGACCCCCGTGCTCTTAGACGCTTATCTGTCCGTATTCTACATTCACGCCAGCAATCGAGGCCTCGTGAGAAGCTTTCGATTTTGAAAGGGGGTCGTTTGCGCGTTTGATCGAGAAATCATTTCATAGTACCATAAGAAGAGTGCTTATATACTATAGGTCGTATTGCAGACAATCTGTTCCACGACTGGATCGATATGTTGTAGGTCTGGTGACATTGATAGCTTTTTGTTGTTGCTGCGATCATTCGAAGTTACTCACCAACGCAGTTTTTCAATTAAGTAGTAACAAACTCTCGGTTGGCTCTACCTATTAAGTCACCGTGTCCGCTATGGAGTTTCCTGGACCTATCAACTTGCATTCTTCGACATCCACGCCCATTGGACTTTTCGCAAAACCGCCCATCCTTTCTACCCAAACGGCGACTCGGACTGTGTGACCCGGGCCGGTGGTTCGGCTCATTTTGGCTGTTTCGTCCAAGGACGACCGTGTACCTCCCGTTAAATCGTTCAGCGATGTTGATCTGCAAGTTAGGAATGTACACCGTGACAGCACTAAGTAACTTAGTTACTAGACGTCGTGACTCGTCAGTCCTGTGATAATTTTTCGGCTCCCGAGTCCCCAGCCTCGGACTCTTGGTTTACGTGAGGTCAACAACAATTGCCTGTCAAGTTCTTCATTAGTAGTCACTCGCTCTCATCGCCCGGAGACAATCAACTCGTCAAGCGAGCACGTCCAACGAGCACCCCAACCAATCATCATCTCATCTTTCGGCGAGTGACTATCATAAACTTTGGCCTCGTTTAATGCATCGTCAAGCGCACAAGTAATATCGAGGCGCGCATTCGGTGAGGCATCAATGTCTTAACTCTTCTGTGGACTATGTCTTGACGCACGCCAGGCCGAGATATTGAGTACTAGCCGATTCGATCCTACGCGGAAAAAAATCGTACGTATTCGGTGGAAAGAAGTTTCTGTGTACGGGGTGACTGACGTTCTTTTTTGTGTCGAACAGCTCTCTGGCGGATTTATCTACCCCCCTCCCCCTCCTCCCAAGCACCAACCGCGGTCTTCTCTCAAGCATCCTAAAAAACACCATCCTCAACCTCCATCGATCTCTCCACTTGCCAACGCTCTACGTCGTCTCCGCAGCCAAGTCTGACGGGCCTCACCACCGGGCTGCGTATCCAGAAGATCCCTACCCATTATGGGATCATCAACCCCCTCGACCGGGCGAGACAACGGAACGATGAGGGTGTGAGAGGGCGAGGGGAGCACGCAGACCGTTGTGGTTTGGGATCCTGTTACGGGTGTGTATTGGAGGCGGACGGGCAGAATTTGTGCGTAGCCATCCATTCCATCATTTGTAATTTAAATGCTAAACAGGCGTGCCAGAAAATGGTCCTCCTTTATCGCCAAACACTGGACCCGAGTCGTTGCCCGCCCAGTAGCCACGTGCAATGGACGGCGCTGACCTACAAAAATTTGGAGGCGACAGGGGTCGTCGAAGATGTCACTGTCTGTTCCAGAGAGCAGAGCAGAGCCCAGGCGGCACCCGCTTCGTTCAACATTTTTGTACAATGTTGCAATCGATCTCTCCGATCCTTGCGACCGGCTTGGAGAAACGACTGACCTCAATGAGGCCACCATCCTCGGGAGACGAGCCCTCCACATTTGCCCGTCAGGGCACCCCGATTGATCAACACCGTTCGACAATGTCGCAGGCTATCTCTCTGATCGTTACAACCGGCTTGAAGACATGATGAACCTCAAGGAGGCTGTCATCCTCGGAGACAGACCCTCGACCTTTGCCCGTCAGGGCACCGAGAGGAGAGGATTGGTACAGTATGTGCATTTTCCATTACCTTTTGTAAAGTAGTACTATTGATTGCGTGTGTGGACAGGTTACAGGAAGAAGAAGGTTCCTTCTTACGCCTTTTGAGCGTAACATCGAAGCGTGGCTTCAGCTGTGACACGTACTTAATCGTTCTCATCGTGGTACAGATCTTCGACGTCGCACACAACCCTTCAAGGTTCCTATGCGATGATCTCGAGTCTTAAGTGCAAGGCTTAGAGGGAGCAGAAAGCGAGGCCTGGACCGGTAAAGGACTCGGGCAAGTTTGTTGATAAATACAGCTGACTCATTGACCGTCACGGACAGGTAGGTTGCAGCTGACTCTAGATGTCATACATGCTCACGTCGACTGTGGTGTCACAGACGAATATGGGCGGATTACTTTGGCAAACAAGGGATTCAACTTGCATTTTTTTCTACTGTCAATGCTGCTGTTTTATACCAAAAACAGCGTGATTCCCTGGTACGATGCGAAGTAGAATTTGGTGCTTCGCAACAACGGCTCAGATACCGTCGTGATCAACAGGCAGCGGACTCGAACATAGCTAGTAAAGTGTTTTGTTCCTCGGAAGGCTCTCATAGTCCAGACGACCTTATTGAAGAAAACGATGTACCCCCGCAGATTTTGACATCGAGAAAGATTCGATTGTCGAGAAATTCAAGTATGTACCTACGGAAGAGGATACTCCCGAGGCGCGCATCCGAGGACGTTCTCGGCGTACTTGAACTCAAAGTTTTGTTCATGTTTGCTACACCCGATCTTTCGAGTAAGGGCACCATTCTCTTCTGTATTAGACTGCTACTTGATTATCGTTCCAGGCTTTAGAGCCCCTCGGACGAGCCACCGGTAAAACTCGTAGTGGGTCTTGTTGGTCAATCGATCAAATACAATTAATGTTCTATTCGGGAATAAGTGAGTGTCTCCTACATGCCAGGCAAACAAACTTTTTCAAATCATTCACTTTTCTGCGACCATTGTCTTATGCGACTGTCCCATCTTCTAATTTGCAACTACAAAGGTGGCTCTGGTTTGCGATGGTGTGCAAGTTCTTATTGACCAAATGCAAGAACATACGGGGCCCGCCGCGCTTGCCACGAAAAGATAGCCTAAGAGTGTTCAGGAAGCATTGTGTGGATCGCCAGAGTCATTTAACAGACGAACTGATGAAAAGGGGCGCCTGTTACGGGCACAGATACATATATTCCTGCAGTCCCCGTCTCTTCGTCTGCTGTTTTGCCAAGTCACGATTCTATTCCGAAGGGCTAAACGGACGTGCGACTCGGAAAACCCTCGCGCTGGACGATCAGTGTTTTGCACAAAACGGCTCGCTTTCATGGTGCACGTTTGTGCAAGGGCCTGCACTTTCGTTCAATGTCGTTGAATGATGTTGCAACTTATCTGTCTACGGACCTCACAATGAGGCTATCGCTATCACCCTCGGGAGACAAGCTTTCGACCTTCGCACGTCACTGCATCGCCTCGTTCAACGTCATTGAACAATAACGCATTCTATCTCTCCGATCATTACAAGTGGCTTGGGGAAGTAACAGCCTGCCCTGGTCATCATCTTGCAGACAAGCCCTTGATACTTGGTATCAACAAGTTGCAGATCCTCTCTGTGTTGGATTCACCTAGTCGAGAGAGCTGGGGGTGTGCGATCAGATCAAATCTGTTGCAGTTCCTGAGTATCTTGACTCGGACGATGGAGTGGTCGGTCTCGTTCAGCGTGGAAAGTATCCGGGACAAAAAGGTGTGTTGTGGAACGCAACGTCATACTAGTCCCCTGTTCTCATGAAAGCAATAGTAATGGTCAAGGTGCTGCGTGAAATCCTGCCGGTCCAACGCGAGGACACGCTCCTGGGCCAATACGTGGCTGCGAACGGGAAGTCGGGCCACCTGGATGACGACACGGTGCCAAAGGACTCTGTGTATCTGACATTTGCTGCGACTGTGCTCTGGATTAAGAACCCTAGAGGTGGGACGGTGTGTCGTTTCATCCTCAAGGCGGGCAAAGGTGAGTGGATGCGACGAGCAGGGATTTATTTATTGACTGATTGTGAACGCAGCGCTGAATGAGGCCAAGGTGGAGATCCGTGTGCAGCTCAAGGGCGTGACGGAAGGGATCTTTGCCAAGATTTCGCGCAATGAGCTGGTCATGCGGATCCAGCTGTCGGAAGCGGTATATCTGAATCTGAAGCTGAACACGAAGACGCCAGGATACATGTTTTGCGCGATTCCAACGGAGATGTGCTTGACATACACTGGCAAGAGGTGTTTCGCGGACACATTCCGAGGTACTGATTCTGCGAGACGATGTGCTGGATGTGGCATCGAAGGTGGGTGTGATGGGAAGGGATTGCATGGATGACGGCTGACTGGCGGGGATAGATCTTGACACCGATCCTGCATAATCCTCCTCCGAGGCCCATCCCCGCACTGGCACATGTTCCCGTCTCCGCGCGACCTACCTCATCGCACCCACAACTCACCTGCGCACAGCACCTGCGCTCTTACAACTACCCCACCCCAGCCTGTCCCTCTCGGCAATGCTCCTTCACTCTCCCGCCATACCTCCTCCTCTCAGGTCCAATTCTATACCGTATCCTTATCCACCTTCAACCTCACCAACGAGGACTCTCCTCTTTCGCTCGACGTCAGGGTCAACAGCATACTAATCCACCACCTCCGCACCACAAACGCCCCTCACGATCCCCTCAACGCCTCCGCCACTTCTGATGACCACTCCCTTGCGTCCATCACCCCCTCGTGATCACAGCCCGACCCCGAACAGGACCTGTTCAAGAAGGTTCTCTCCGCAGAGCTCACTTGCGAGATCTGTTTCGTGCTCCTCTACCAGCCCGTAACCACTCGTTGCTAACACGTATGTTCCCTCCTCTCTCCTTCATCTCGCTCTCACCTCTCCACAGACGTTTTGTCCAAAATGTCTCGAGCCCGGTTGCCCCTTGATGCCTCTGCACTCGTCTCGAAAAACCCTCCCCTATGTTTGGCGTGCTCCGTCGCGCTGCCCCTCTCTCTGGCCACGGTATGAATGACACCAAGTTCACCATGCTCAAAACCAAGAGCGTTCAGATCCTCTCCCTCCTCCATCTTCCGATTTTGCTCCGAGTCACTCGAATACCACCGAGTTGTGTTTCTCCCCCTTGCTTTCGACAGCTTCTTCTCTCATCAGTTTCTTTCCACCCCGACACTCTTGGCAACGTGTCACACATTTCTGGACCCACTTTGTGCGGCACCAGACCTTGGGTCGTCCAGTGACTAGACTAGGCAAAATATCTTTGATTACTCGTTCAGCATCTCACCACTGGCACTTCGCCATCTCTACCCGAACATCTGCAGATTTTCGGGGACCTCGCTTCATTGCTATCAAATAATGTGTATTCCATTTGTTTCCGCAATCGGCATGCAGCGAAAGTGGTCGAACCGCTGCAGCGAGGTGTGAATTCCGGAACCACACCCCTCGTCTCCGTTCCCCTCTTGAAGCCGTCATTGCATCGGGCCAGGAGGGAGAGGCCCTTGCAGACAAGCCTGAGATTACTCGAGTGTCATCAGAAATACATACTTCTCTCTTCCTTCAAACTCTAGCATGCTGCCAGTGACTGGTCTGGCCAGTAGTATATGTTTGATAAATTTGCCGCATCTTTGACAGAGGCCCCATTGCAAATTATATGACATCAAGACATGACATCGGAGGTCTGAACTCTGACATGTGTCTGCCTTGTGAAGATGAGGAGATGTACCTGTGCTGCAACCGAGTTTGGTGAAGAGTGCTTGCACAGCTGCATTGCTACTAGTAGTACTAGGATGGCTTTGGCTAGATAGAAAGTTAGTGTTTGAAAGAAGCATGAATGAATAATTATACTGAAATATAACACCTTGCAGGCAGAAATCATTGATATTGATATATTTGTCTCACCACTCTGGTGATGCTGACATTACAAGCAATGAAATATTATAGTTGACAATGTATAAAGTAAAATTTGATCTGTATCATTTGATGATATTCCAAGCTCAATAACCATTAGTATGATATTAGATGATAATCATATGATCACTTTGTAATAAATATTTATCACAAAGATAAGCACTTGCCAATATAGCTCACACATTTTCAAAGTGCATATAGCTTCTTATTGCATATATATAATTATCATTTCTATGGCATAATTAGCTGAACTATCTGATAGATCAGATCAAATCAGTAATTCATTATTGATAAGGAAATATTTTGATTGAGAGAGTTGGGATGCTTGTAATAATCTAGCCAGACAGATAACATTTGATCAAACATGGTTATAGATGTCTATATTTTGCATGTAAATAATACATGATCATATGTTGATATTGAATCATCAGGATAGTGTTAGTTGATCATTAAATGACAACTAAATATTATATAATGATCATTTACTAGACATCAGCCATCTTAATTATGAACACACATCAGTATTGCTCATGTGCTTTCAGTACTAAAATCAATTGTCAGCAATTATAAATATTTATTATTTCCATGGCATGATTGTAGGTATTTATCAAAACTATCTGGTTATATCAGCTCTTCACAAATTTTCAAAGTGCAGATAGTATTTCATTGCTTATAACTGATTACCATTTCTATATCATAATTACATGTAATCATCTGAACTATCTGGTTATATCAGTTCTTCACAGTTGATAATGGAATATCTGATTGAGAGAGTTGGTATGCTTGAGAATACTCAAGTCAGACATCTAACATTTGATCAAACTTGGTCATTTATCAACAAATGATCA
>JBBPOY010000168.1:0-15600 GCA_038091675.1 Leccinum proliferum | reverse complement strand
TGAAAAGCAATGATGCTATCCTCCGTAAGATCAAGCTTCCGCAGTTGCTTAGATATCGCGACCCTTTTCAAGAACCCGCGTGCCGCTGCTTGCACGGAAACGACAGACGACGAAACTTCGACCCTGACAAACGTCTTGGATACCTGATTGACATTCTGTCTCGCAATCTTGGCCCGCGCAGAAGACTGAAGCTTTACGAAAAGTACCCGGCTGCTCTGCAGCGCTGCCTTGAGTCGAGCAAATCGCCGCCGCCGAAGGACACCGCGAACTTGTGCCTGTGTTTAAACAACGTAATTGACGCACGCTCGAATACGCTCAAGGCGAGCTAGCCATTGCCTGCGCTTCAGGAATCAGGACCATGTGAGCGGTAGCTTGGAGGCAGATTGCCCACGGGGTGAGATCAATGACCTGCTTGCGGAGACCAGAGACATGGCGTCGCGCGATGACTCCACGACACCTAGCTTGGACCTTGGGTACATAGCGCTCTGCAAGGCGGAAGTGGGCGTGTTGGGTGGCCAGTGCTTTTCGAACTAGGAATCCACGACACCTAGCCTGGATCTTGGATACATAGCGCTCTGCAAGGCAGAGGTGGGCGTGTGACATAAGTAGGCGAAAGATAGATAGAACAAAAATACTACTCACGTTCTCCATCCAGCTCACCTGCGCAGCGAGCTCCGTCAACCAGTACAACGATCGCGACTTGGCAAACTTGGTCGTATCCGCACGCACGGTGCACAGCGTCGAGAATTGGTCTGTGACAACGTTGGGCCCGCTTATGACGAGCCTTTTGGAACACGCACCTCGTTCGTTGTCCGTCCACGTCGGCTGGTCCAGCGGTCCTCGATAGGACGTGATACCGATGTCCATGGAATTACACGCCACCTGAGACGACCGACGAACCGCAAACGACTCTTGGAACTCTTGCTTCTCAGCAACGTGTGCCCTTGAAAGCGAGCGTCAATACGAGGCGTGCGGGACGCGTTGACATCCCGTCGGCTCACCCTCGTCAGGATGGAAGCAAAGGCGTTTGGAAGGGCCAGCTGCGCAGACGGTCCGCGGTAAATGTTCTTTTGTTTCGCACGGTGTTCGCTGTGGTTGAACGGAACGCTGCACTCGGTGCCATACGTCAGCTTGGCGACCCGTGATGAGACGAGGTGGTCGAGGTGGTAGGATATTGCACCGTCCGCCACAGCCTTGTTCCTGACCTCTAGGTAAGCTCATTGTTGGCGCATGTCATCTATCTTGGAGAACGTACACGTGACTATCGGGTCGACAAAGGTTGATGTTGAGGGCGTCGAAGTATCTCCGAAGACATGAGAACAACCATTCGCTTGCGGCAAAGCCCCCTACTAGGAAGACGGACTGGAAAGGAGTCAAAAGCTGACCGAAAGAAACCACAGGGTCAACCTCACCGTGATGGGGGTCGAAGACGCCTGTTGTTGCTTCTTGAACGCATCAATGATATCCCTGATTGAGGGTTCGAAAAGGTCTGCGACCATCTTTCTGGAGAGACATCAGTCACCGGTTCCACGGATGAAAGCCAACTTACCCTGAGAGTCGAAGTTGACCAGAACGTATATCATACTGGGGATCCTTATCGCGGACAGTGCCAAACTTGATGTATTGCGGATCCTCGGCGTTACGGAGACGAAGCTTGGCCATCTTATCGAAGATCTCCGTCATCTGTTTCAGTATATCTGGGTTACAAAACTTTGAATCTTCCCTACAGACGTCATGAGCGTCCGCATTCCAGGGAATCTGTGCAGAAACCTACTCTTAAGCAGGCCAGCAGCCCTCCGCGTAACCAACACGGATCCCTGCAAGCGACCTGGTCGATCGCTGGATTAGACGCTATGACTGCCATCTCAGGGAAACGCGACTCGCACTCGGCAGGTGCAATCTCCTCAAACGACGCAGGGGACAATTTCATGGAATACGCGCTCAAGTCGATCGTCCCTCCTCCGGCGTCGATGATGACAACGCCCTGCTCTCGCGGTTGTTCGTCCTCTTGAGAATGTTCAGTCGAAAGTATAGGTATCTTCGACAGCGCTTCCGACGCCAGAATGTTGGAAACGCAATAGTGCAAGCTGGCCTCGCCCTCCGTCAACAAATGTACCCGCTCCTGGTCCTCGGGGGAACCTGAGACGAGACCTGCCATCACCGCCGCGCGCCGGATCTGCTTTTGTTGTTGCCCTTCCCATCCGTTCGGATGCGTGAGTACGAACTGAATGTGATTCTCGACCGACTTCCAGAGGTTCATGCTATGTGAATCTTCAATGTACTTTTGCGTGCAGTGGAACAGGTAGCGCATAAAGTCCGCTAGGACGTCGACGGGCGACTTGCCCAGCGGAATCGGAGGGATGTCGTCGTCGGCGATGTGCGAAGCGGCGAGGTGCTTCGCTCGGAGGTGTAGCTTCCACCTGTGACCGCGTGTCATTTAGGCCGTACAATCTGATGAGGGGTCGGAACACGCACCACTCGAGCCTGACCCATTGTTCGTCCTCTGCTTGCTCGATGATGTGATCCTGCAGCGTCTCCGCGCCAAAGGCACGAGGGGTGCCATGCTGGTCGTAATACAGGATGGACGGTATCTTGCAATCACCGCCTACATGCTCCTGCGCCGGGTATCTGTTAACGCCATCAGCCGTCAAGCGCGGGAAATGATTTGGCACGAGGGAGGGTGGAGGAAGAGGGGATGCAACGAACCTCGTGACGCCTTGAAGTTCAAAAATGAAGCACTAGAGTGATTGTGAACGACAGATGATAGCTATATTGAGGTCCGACATGTCTCCGAGCTGGTCGTAACGAGTGGAGAGATATTTTGCGACGTTGTTCAACGACCTTGACCGTTCTGGATGCCCGGATGGGCAAAGGTCGAGGGCTTGTCTCGTGAGGATGATGGCATCATTAGGGAACGAACCCACTTCGGGAAGTCTGACTTGTTGAACAAAGACGGGGAGCAGAATACCTCGTAAATGCGACGAACGACATGTTCGCCTTGGAATGCTCTAACCAACTTGGCGAGGATGACCCCGTTCCATAGTCCTTCTTCCATATCGACGACACCGATGCCAAGTTCCTCGCCAAGACAACCCTCGATCCATTGCTGTGCCTCACCAACTTGACACAAGTACTCGTAGGCCTGGAGCAGATGTCTTTGTATGTCGGCCCAGAGACCCCTTGTAAGACGAGAGGAAGGCAAGGGGGACGCATGAGCGGCGGTGGGTGCCTTGTCTCGAGACAAACGAAGGCGACCAGGGACGCCTGCAACGTCGTCAGAATCGACTATTCCAGTAGCGACATGCCCCTGAGAGACTGGGGAGCGAGGAGTATCATTGAGATCGCGAACACGGTAAAGGGGACTCTCCTTTTGTAGACTGGTGTGGTCCAGTGGGGGAGGTGTGTGAGTGTGTTGGAGCGGAGCATCGTCGCCGTCTCCGGTGGGGAGATGGCGACCAAGCCTGCGTGCACCGATCTGACCATACGTGGAAGCTTTTTTGATAGACATGTATGAACTCCTGTATGGGGTGGGTGACATGACGGAAGAAGAAAGGGGCGTGGGTGACTGAGAAGGGGAAGGGGAAGCGCAGTTTGACGGACGATCTGGGGACGGAGAGCGGGGGTCTACAAAATCGAGACTGGAGGACGGACGATGATGGGGCTTGTCCGGGGAGGACGGGATATTGAATCGTGGTGATGCGTAGAGGGAAGTAGGCCTGCGGTGAAGGGCAGAGGCAGAGGCATTTGGGGCGAGCAATGGTTTGGATGTGGAAGATGAAGAGACTGGAGGGGGAATCGGAAACTCTGTTCAATGCGTTACGAGCGGCGGTATAGTTGACGGCGTAGCTGTCGAGGGTATTGGAACGACGGGAGCGCGGAGATGGGGTATTTGACGGAACATCCGGTATTGATGAAGGCGCATCGGTGGGGTTGGGTGGTGCGAAGGTTGGCAGACGGATGCGGTGAGCAGGGGAAGCCGGGGAGGGCGAGCCGGGGTTCTCGACGGATATTCCGGTTGAATTGGGGGAGAGAGGAGACGCAACGATGTGCGCTGGAAGTGTATGGTGGTGCTTGAGGTGGGGAGGAGTGCTGGGAGAGTGGTAAATATCTGGAGAGGGACTTGCAGGCCTGTTGTTGTTGAGTACAGCCTCTGCCCGAGCGCGTTCCTCCCACTTTCCTCTGACGACATCGAGGCTGGATGCAAAGCGGTGTGAGCGTGGTTTGAGCGAGGGAAAGGAGGGATCTGAGCGGGAGGTGCGCTCGAGGAGACGTGTCTGATACGCGAACAGTTCCATCAAGAGGTGCGATAACACAGCCATATGATCAACATCATGTCCTCTGTCGACCTCGGCGCTCTCGTCGACGCGCTCGTTCCCGCCAACGATTCGCGACTGAGAGAATCGCTCGCACAGCACGCGTCTGACATCCTTGCAAGGTATCATGCTCGATAGAGCTGTGGCAGGCGATCAATATCGGGTAAACGACATGTTAGAGAAACAACATACTCGAAAACAACTCTCCCTCCGCTCCGAAACATGGTCAAACATGATATACCTCTTGTCGGTCTATAGATCATCAACTCGTAAGATCTAGCTGACTCCAAATCCGACCAAGATTCGTACCTTGAGCACTCTGACAACGTCTTCCAAATCGAGGTTCTTAGCTTTTCCACCGAAACCTTCCCCCTCGTCTTCCCCCATGTCTTCGGTAGCTACTCCCCCATTGACGCCCTCACCGCCTATCTTCCCAAGTCTCCCCCAGAACTCCACGAACGCGTTCTCGGTCAGCATTTCATCAAAAGCCTTCCTCGCCTCGGAGGTCCTCTCCCTCTGCCATATCTCAAATTCTTTCTCCAATTCCTGGGCTTCGAATCCTAGTTTGGTGGCTGGTAATGATCTCTCAATTGGTTCAACTGGAAGATGGGAAAAGGATGTTGCCAGAGAGGGCGTGTGCGCACTGAACAGTGCATGCAAACTATCCAGATGCTTTGAACGAAGCTGCTGCATGTGAGAATGGAACAAGTGTAGCTGTTGACCTTTCGGTAAGGTGGAGTGCATGAACCGAGGATCTGTTTTCAATTGCGGGAGCACGGCATCCCAAGATAGCTAAGTGAATAGTCAGAATCTGTTCATGAACATGTCGATAGCCTCATACCTGGGGAAGATTATCGGATAGCGTCCGTCAACAGCGTACTAAATTAAGAAAGAGACGTTGTTGAGCGCCACGTGAAAAATAGTTTCAGGCAAGGGAGCCCTAGTGTGGCTTACCGGAAAACTCTTTCACCTTCTTCTTTGTTCAATCCGAGCCCAGACCTCCCAATCTCTGCTTCCGTGCGTGCGACCAAGTTGAGCCCTCACTTGTTCTTCACGCTCTTTCAAAGCGCGCTCCTTTTTCCCTTGCTGTTTTCGACTAGTGTCGGCCTCGTCTGCTGTTGCACTAGAGTGCGATTCGTCGACCTTGTCTCGACGATCCCTGTTCATCCGACGACCGCGCTTTCAAAAATGCGTGGAATGGTTCTTCTCGAAGTGTGGACGAGCCAACAGCATCATACCGTGGATCATTATACAACTTCCGTTTAACCTATGGAAGAGAGACTTCAGCACACGATGGAAACAAAATGGGAGAGGACTTGCGTCTGTCCAAACCAAGTCCGACCCCACTATACCAGATTCCCGAAGTAAAGCAAAGAAATCTGCCTCGGCTTTCTCGGCAGCAGCACGTTTCTCTAGTCGACCATGAGTCCCTATATGACGTCGCACAGACCTGGAAGTACATACACTCTCCGAGCTCTTTCAAGCACTCCTTGAAGCGTTTTTCATGCTCACGGTCATCCCTGCCCCAGCCGTAGAAACGTCGATCTTTCTTCCGTGTTCGACGAAATTCGTTCCATGAAGTACGCGTGCTCTTCACCTCTTCATGGAGCAAGGAGTTGAATTCTTCTTTGTGGTTCGCTTGTAATTTTCCTTTTTGATGTTTTCCTGTCGAAGCTCGCGAGCACGATCTCGGAAGTACTCGTCAAAGGCATCACGATGCGCTGAGACAGAGGGGAGGAGGACATAGCGAGGGTCGGAGATAAAAAGCGGTAGACAGGTATCCCAGGGATGCAGTGGATTGATATCCTTCTCCCGCGACAGCGTCTGCGACACACGTCAACGCCTGGATATAACGGATTGGTGTAGAATCAATACCTTGAAAAGCGCCTTTGCTTCGTCAAGAGAAAAGTCGACGCGATCGGACATATTGAGCGCTTGCTTTTCCTGAGCTTTCGCCTCTGCCTCTTCTGCCTCTTTCGCTCTCTTTTCCTCTTCTTCTCGTATTTTCTGGTCCTCCTCGGCTTCCGCAGCGAGTTGCGCTGCAGCTTCCTTTTGCCAATCTTCTTCCTCGCTATCCTCATCGAAGTCAGGTCTGGCCATTGTCTAGGTCTTGTGACTCACTCTCCTAGTTGCTGGTTCTCCGCGTTACGGGGAACGCTGACTCGTGGCCATTCGAGTCCATGACACCATTACTAACACTTGGAATGCGCGTCGATGTTGTACTCCCTCGATTCAAGTAAGGCTTTGACATCATTGTGAATGAATAGTACTGTGCTCGAGAGAATTCTCACCTTCAGAGCCATCATGTTTCTCCTTCTTCGGAGCGGAATGGTGAGTATGATCATGATCGACCTTCGTAGTTTCAAGCGAACTCGAGTCATCAGACGGCAACTGCGGGGCCTGTGCTTTGAGAGTGCGATAATCTCTGTTGAAGGAAGAAGCCACACGTTTCCCAAGATATGACTCGGAGTCTACGAGAGTCATGTCAGCTCATCGGGCACTCGGCGAGCAAGAAAGGGTAGCAAAGTCGTTACATGTAAGCTTTCTTCCATTCCGGGTGAAGGCTGTAACAAATTGTTCCACCGTGCAGACTTCATGTTCCCGTGCTGAGTTTTGTCGTTCAAGTTGAACAACAATGCTCAGATGGAAATCAAATCTTTATAAAGAGTCCCGGGGCGTCACAGAGCCGACGATCTCACTGCGAATAAAACTAGGGTCAGTTGCTGCAATGAAGTGTTGCGCAAGGGGACTTGGACCGCGGTGTTTATGCACCATGAAAGCGACCAGGAGACAGCTCGGTATGAATTTAGGACAAGGACGTACATATAACTTGAAGAACGTTCTCAGCTCAACAATGAAACAGCGTGCGACGATTGTGCTGCCGGTTTCGTCGACTCCTGGCTCAAAAGAGGTATACAATGAAACTGGTACTACTTCTGGCACAACCTCTGCCAGTGTCACGTCAGGAAACGCGCGCATACATGGCCGACGTAAGTCCTACGTTCACCATCTCGTACGACATCTCGTGATCCTCGTCGTAGGCAAACACTCTCAAACTTGATCAAGGCAATAAAGCATTCGCGGCAAAAGATTACGACAACTTGCTATTGAGCTCTTCACGGCAGCTATAGCGATCGACTCCTCCAATCACGTCTTATACTCCAACCGGAGTGCGGCAAAGGCTGGCAAGAAGTCGTGGAGCGCGGCTCTCGAAGACGCCGAAAAGGTCTGTTGATGGCCGTTTCCTTTCCATCGTTGCTTTCATATCCTATCAGTGCGTCACTCTCAACCCGACTTGGGGAAAGGGTTATGCGAGGAAGGGTGCTGCCTTGCATGGAGCTCGCCGATTTGACGAAGCTATTTCCGCCTACAAGAAGGGTATCAGTACGAGGACAGCCCCGCTCTTGACAAGGGTCTTCAAGATGTGAAGGATGCACAAGGTTCGCTTCGAGCACTGATCACCCCAAGCTATTGCCTGACGCTGATGACTGTCTAAGCCAAGGACGCCGGGCAGCTATTCCAAGATCTTAATCTCAGCGGGAAGCTTGCAACGAATTCCCGCACGCAAAAGCATCTCGCGGATCCTGCGTTCGTTCAGAAGGTATGCTATCGAACCTAAGTGGACGCAAACCGCCTTTAATGAATCATCGTCAACACAGCTCCAATTGATGCAACAGAATCCCAAGCTCGCAGAATCGTAAGGCTCGTATCTAATCATGATCCCTGGTACTCATCTATCTCTAGGGCTTTCAGTTCAGATACAAGAATAATCGATGTCCTTGGTGTTGCGATGGGCATCGACCTGCAAGGCTTCTCCCGCGACGAGGGGTCAGACATTCTTCCCCCAGGTCTTCAGAAGATCTCCTCATCACCTCCTCAACCGTCACCTGCTCGTCGTCAATTCACTCCCTCATCTTCCAGCAAGCCCACTCCACCACCACCCGCGCCCGAACAGGAGAAGGAGGATGTTGAGATATCGGAGGAAGACGCGAAGGCCAAAGCAGATGCGCTGGCTGCAAAAACAAAGAGTTCCGAGTACTATAAGCAGCGACAGTTCAATGAGACAGCCTCTGAATTCTCGAAGGCTTGGGATCTCTGGCCAAAGTATATCACCTTCCTCGTTGGAGAGCCTCCGACACGGGAAACGCCACTCACCGGCGTGACGGATAGCACGTTCAGATCCTTTATCACCCACCACATTATGCCAGAGGACGGAAACTCGTCTATCAAATTTGCAAGCGTCTGAACGTGTCCACATACGCAGCGGGAGGCTTGAGGTCCTTTTGGCTGGAGAAAATGCGACGGTTGTGAATATGAGCAAGACGATCAAGAGCGCGGCAGCGTAATTGAGCAAAAGGGACAACGAGTGTGTGTGCCAGAGATGGCGCCAAGCCCAGTGACTAGGATGTTCATCAGTAAACTGTCTTCTGCCACCTGACCTATGGTCGTGTTCAAAGCTCAAACAAGGGAAATAAAATGCAGTGAAGCATCAGATTATGCGACTCACGCAGCAGTGGCTTCGCCAAAAGTAATTGAAGTTCAGAGGGCTCCCAAAGACGGGAGCGAGCGGAATTGTGGCACTCTTTTTTGTCATCGCCTTCCTCCACATTCGCTCGTCCCGAACGACGTTGACGCTCAGAATCATGAAGCGCCAGCGTCAATAGCCCTTGTGTCGCCGCTATGATAATGTACAAGGCCTGATGCATACACACACCACCCGTGTGAGCGACAGGAATGGAGTACGCGAGGACATTAGACGTTAACTGCGGGAAGAACGACTACGATTGGAAGGTATGAGATATGTCCGAGTCATGGTCCCAGTCGGAGAGATACATACACGACGACGAGGCCCCAGGCAATGCAGACGACAATGAGTGGCCAGTGCGTCATAACGACCTTTCTAAGTGGCATGCGCTTCCCTGGGATATGCACCAAAGTTGAATGCTTTCGAGACATTACCTGAGGGCTGGTTCATGGTAGTCATGGACAAACTCGCGCCGCAGGAATATGCCACACTTTGGGAAATTACGCCGACGAAGCAGTCTTTCGATACGATCAAAAATTATCTCGTCAAGCCACACCAAAAGGGCTATGTTTGTTCACGGCGACGTTCGTGACACGAACATTATGGTGTCGAGACGTGATGGGACATGCATGTTGGTTGACTTTGACTGGGCAGGAAAGATCGGGAATGTGCGATATCCGATGAATGTGAATAGAGCTGGGATATGGCGTCCTTCTGACGCAGTTGACAAGCAGCTCATCCTGGCCGAGCATGATATGGAGATGTTGGATCATATTAATCGAGAACATTGCATGAGCTCGCTCGACATGATCCCTGCATTGCCAGATAACTCCTCTAGTTGACTCCTCTGTACTTGTGGATTGGCGAGAGATGCCACCGTAGTGATAATCATGTGGGAATGACAAGGTCAGACAATGCTTGATTTGGAACTTTTGGGTTTCATTTCCACTTGCAGACATGGGTTGTGTGATCGTGGATGCGGTTCTGTTTAAGATTTACCTTGCGAATCCGGGTTCGGTTGCAGCACTCGCGCATCTTTATCCCCATCATCATCACAACTAGCTGATTCTCTTCGTGCATCGGTCGTGGAGTGTGTACTTCGCGCGATATCTTTCCAATGTACAATTCGGAATGGATCTAAATACGTGGTGGAGGTTTGAAGTTCAAGTTGGTCCGGACTTCGCCGCCAGTCGTCTGCCTCGTAGTTGCAACGCTTAGCTCACGGACGAGGCGGCGACGCGCGACGCTGCCTTGTTTGCCTCGAGCACGTATACATACGCACACCTAGCCTGTCATGGGAAACAAGAACTCAAGGAGCCCTTCCTCTCCCACTTTGCGATGGGGAACGGCCACCTGACGTTGCTCGACATCATTCGGGGCCATCAAGCGGGCTACGAGACCGAGTTTACGTTTTTGTCTGCGTGCCAGACGGCGACGGGCGACGAGAAGGCGCCGGACGAGGTGACTCACCTTGCTGCGGCGTTGCAGTTTGCCGGCGCGCGGAACGTCGTTGGGACGATGTGGTCAGTGGATGACGAGGTCGTCACTCTTACTGTGGAGGCGTTTTATCGTTCAATGGTGAATGAGGAGGGTGTGTTTGATCATTCTCGTGCTGCGCGGGCTCTGAGAGCGGCTACAAGGGCGACCAGGGATCGATACCCTTGGACCAGCGATTGGTGTTCATACATATCGGAGTCTGAGATGGTGATGCTTGCATGCCACTTTCTTTTATATTTTCGAGATGTAAGATATTGCATTGGTGATGGACGTGGTTCCAAGCCGGCTGAAACGAAAATGATTGCTGGCTTGATCATCGCAAGGGAAAGAGATACAAAGGTAATGAGAGGAACGATTTCACCCTTCACTCCTGGACGCGATTCTTTTGCTCTTTCCTGGGCGTCTGCTCTGACCACCTGCGCGCTTGCCTCCTGCTTCCCGTTTGCCTCCGACCACATGTCCGCCCCTTGGCGGACCGCTTCGCTTACTGGGGCCAGCCTGATTTCTTGAACGTTTAGCGGCAGGGCGATCAGAGATGGCGTCCTCGACTGCGACACTGAAGGCATCTCCGTCCTGCTTATCGAGTGGCCCTTTATTTTCTGCATGACGAGTGCATGAGTCATTCGTACGAAAGAAGAAAAAAAAACCGCTGAGTTGGTCTTACTTCGCTTGAGCGACTTGAGTCGCTCGTCCATCTCCATCTTCCCCTTTTCCCTCTCGCGCTGTTTCTCGAGCTGTACTTGCTTACCAAACTTTTTAGCTGCGCGTTCCTTGCGTTTTTCTTCTGATTTTTTTGATTCCGGCGCGCTCGTCGAGCGGCCGGCGTTCCATGTGGGAGTCTGACTTGACCATTTCGACGAAGTAGTCCAAGGGGCGGGTGGATGGGAGGGAATGGGAGGCTGCGAGCTCCCGTGCGCGGTATGCAGAGTAAAGTGCTTGTTTATACCTGCGAAAGGCGTTAAAGGATAACGAATATTGGGATCAAGACGGTCCGCTCACAATGCGAGTTCACGATTCAGGTCGTCATGTCGACGGTTTCTGGGAAATGAACGACGAGGGTTTCGGTCCATGGCAACGATGGGTCGAGTTGAATCGTCTCGCGTATTCGACGAACGGCGTCCTATCATAAAAAAAAGTAAGCAAGCAAGTAAAAGAAGTGACGGGAAGACTGGCACATGGTGTTGTCGACTTTTCGTTTTGGTACGACATCTTCGTCGAGTTCAGCGTCTTCGACGGCATCTTCGTCCAGGGCGATATCTTCCTCTTCCTCCTCCTCCTCGCTCTCTTTCTCTTGGGTTTCTGGCTCGGGCTTGTGCGGCTTTTTCAATGATAGCCTTCAGCGTTGTTGCTGGATAAGGAAAGACGGACAACTTCTTGTGAAATCTTTTTGACTCGACCTCGACGTTCCAGACGTCCCCAAGCCCTCGTAAATCAAAATGGTAAGGATAATTTGGCAGAGATCTCCTCTCGTTGACTTTACATGACCACAACAACGGTCAATTCTATTGCAAGGCAAGCGCTACTTTGTGTGGCTTTCTCGCGAGTCAGGCCACGAGCGTTCTCTCACGCAGATACAATTCAACGCCGAGGGCGATCTCCTTTTTTCATGCTCAAAAGACCACATCATCAACGTCTGGTTCTCCCACAACAGTGAACGCATGGGGACATACGCAGGTCACAATTGGACAATGTGGACGTTCGCTGTTGATTGTAAGCTCGAATCACACTCTGGACGTCTCCCGACTCTCACCACGTTCAGCACAATCCAGATTTCTGGTTTCCGGGTCGGCGGACAACGAGCTACAGCTGTGGAACGTCTCGAACGGGAAATTTCTCTCCGTCTGAGAGTTCCCGATCGCAGTCAGTGACGACGACGAAAAGGTCGTTTGTATCACCCGAACAACGGATGGGCCATCAGTGCGCCATTCGCGTTTTCAAACTGAACCGCGACGGCGATGGAACTGACCGTTCGTTCTTTTCTTTTTTCCTTCCTTCGATGGCATGGCGTTGCGTCCCGTGGCTCACGTTTACCTTGTCCTCCCCCATTCTTTCTTTACTTCTACAGAATCACTCGAACCGGAACACTTGTTTGATCCCTTCGGCTCCAAAGCCACAGTGTGCGCGTTCACCTACGCCCAATCATGATATCGTCCTTACTGGACACGAAACTGGCAAAGTTGCTCGGTTGAAATAAATAGGTTGCACCGTCGCGTGTTACAAGCAACATTGAGGTAGGTGGTGTCCTGCGAGTCCAAACCGAGTCCAACGACCCAAAACCCCTCCAAGACCAAACCCCGTTCCGCCCTCTGACCTTCAAATGGCCATACGTCCCCGACACCTCCATCTACCCCGGACTGTCGTTGTTGGAACAGCCGCTGATCGCAAGGACGATGAACGTTGCGCTCAATGCGCAGCGCGAGATATGCGTCTTGCACCAGGCTGGGGGCGTGCCGACGGCACCCGACGAGATACTGAGGCTGCTGAACGTTGCAGTGGGCATCGCCAAGATCTTGGACAAGCTGGACGAGGCGTGATTGAGGGCGGATTGGGCGGAGTGCAAGGTCAAGGTACGCTAACTTCTGGAGTCCCAAAAAAGATGTTAGCCAGATGACGTCGATAGCCTGTTTTCTCCTGAGGCGACCAATTCGACCCGGGCGGACCAGTTTCATCAAATGAGGGTCAAAAGGAGAGCGCAGTAAACGACCATCTTGATATGGTTATCTTGGGCGACCTCCATGCTGAACATGGCGGCCAGGGCGAGGATTATTTTGGTTCGGTTGCGAGTGGATCTAGCGGTCGAAATCAGCAATCGCAATTGGGGAGTAGTGCGGCTCCACCTCCGTCGTTGGTGCCTGCTTTCGCTCAACCTGGTATGCAGGCGGTGTAGGTGAATTTGATATGTCTGCCCTAGACCTATTGAATCTCAACTCGTCATGGCAAAGCATGAGTTTGACATACTGGAGGTGCTCCTGAATGTGTCCTCGATCGGGGGGAGCAACCAGGACGCTCAGAAACCAGGACCATAGAGATATCTGGGGACTGTACTTTTGTACTCCTTGGTACTAAAGAAGCATGACATTAACAAGTAGATAGCCAACCAATGTAATGATGAATGGAACTGCAGGTGCCAACCATGTTCATGTTAGGGCGTAGTGGGGAATTTCTCCAACTTCTTTCGCAGAGGATGTCCGTTGCGCACTCCAATGGCACACAATGTCTCCGCGAGGTCTGTCGCGAGACTGAGTCGCTGCTCTGAGTTTAAGTCCTGCACTTCCAAGAGCTCTCGCACGGCGCGCGCGAGTCGATTCTTCGGAAGATTAAACTTGTCTCCAATTGGTCCTGACTTCCGTTTCTTCCCCTTCATCCTGGGAGCAGCCAACAGAGGCTCGATAAACTCGGTCCTAAATCTCCTCAACGCCAAAGATGTCAAGGGAACGACACGATCCAGTGTGCTCGCTGCTTCCGCACGCTGTTCGGCCAGATCTGCCGGACCATCTTCCTTGTATCCCCACTTCTTCAGCTCCTCTGTTCTCCTCTCCTTCAATTTTTTGGCAATCTTTTCTCGCGTGTCCCCCTCCTCTATGGACTTGGCGACCGCGTCGAAAATGTCGCTCAGCGTGAGCCATCCTCGATCCTCGTCTACAGCGCGCTTGACATAGTGTCTATTGACATAGTTGAGGAGTCGGTTGACGCAGTGCGCACTGACGCTGTAACGCTTAAAGCACGGGATGATATACTGCACGAGCATAATGTCGTCCTCGGGTGCGCCCAACAACAGCTCCCGCGCTAGGTCCATGTAATACTTGTCGAGGTGTTCGTAGAGATCTGTGCCGCTCGCCAGCTTGGCGGTGTCTCTGGCATTGGCATCCGTCTCGTGTGGGGAGCGCGCGTTCGCAGCCTCAGACTGAGCCGTGAAGTAGTTGTACGTAGCTGTGTGGATGCCCATGTGGTACGAAATATCGATGGCAGGTGCTTTGTCGATGGCGTTTGTTGGGGAACGGACGATGTGGTTCAGCGCAGGTAGAATGTAGCCCCAGAGGGAGGACAGCGAAGCGGAGGGATTGGCGCTGCCCGCAGAGGGATTCGGCATCGCCAGTGGTAATAACGCAGTGACAGGCTCCGAGTCCGGCTGCTTCCCCATTCCTTTGGACATTTGACGCAGGAACATGCACTAACCGATGCAACAACCTACCAGAAAAAAAAAACGGGTCGGGCGCTAGAGGGAGGTGAATTCAGCAACTTGAAGCTACAGAACGGGTTGACGTTCAAAACGTTCATAGTACCGCTTACCGTAATCAAGGAAGACAGCGTCGCGTGCCAATCGCTGGTTCCGAATGTTCCTTACCAACCCTTACTTATAAACTTTGACATTGTATAGCTTACAATAAGTGTCGGAAAGCGAGCGTGGAAATGGTAGTGGCGCGGGACTTCCGACGAGTCGAGGAATGACTTAGGAATCAGACGAGTGAGGCGCTCTCTTGCCTCTGTCCCCTGTTTTGGTTGGGCTTTTATATTTATGCTACTCTATTGATATTGTAATCATTATTAATAGATGACTGATGCCTCCTCGAGGGGATTACAGGCCTTGTACCAGGATATATGGCTTCGCTCTCCTCGAGGGCATCAGTTCTTGGGTCACGTGCAGCTTGTCAGCTTCTCGTCCTAGTACGTCTGATATCCCCTATCAGATAATCTTTTTGCCTCGTAAACAAGTCTAAGAAGTTATAGAATCGTAGCGGCGCCAGGCGCCAATCCCCGACTCCCTGGTGGAAACCGATTTTTCACTAGAATCATCATTGGCAATCAATTTCTAATCTATGTAATGAATCTCTTTCGGATAAAGTTACAGTGGGCCCAACGAAATAGTATTCAGAGAGTTGTACACATGGACAATACATTCACGTGACCATGTCTTAGAGTGCCTGTAAGCTGATTTGCAGTGTTTGAGGTGGACAAAACCCTCCTCCACTTCGTGGGAGTCGGGGATCACACGACAGCGGTAGGAAGCCCCATCGCAATCCTGCTGATCGGTTCCTTCACGTCCGCTTCTGTGCCAAGTCCAACCAGCGTCCCTGCATTGAGCTTCGGGTAGTCGGGTGGGTCCTCTCCTGTGAGGAACGTGTGGACCTGCTTGGCGACATACGCCACGTTTCGGGCGTTTTCGGGACAGCACCAATGTACATGACTGCGCGGAAGTCCCGTTCAGCGCCTAAGGTTACAGGGGGAAACGGCGCTCGTATGTGAGAGTCTCACCTGCCGAGTCAG
>JBBPOY010000167.1:0-15644 GCA_038091675.1 Leccinum proliferum | reverse complement strand
CGGTTCCTTCACGTCCGCTTCTGTGCCAAGTCCAACCAGCGTCCCTGCATTGAGCTTCGGGTAGTCGGGTGGGTCCTCTCCTGTGAGGAACGTGTGGACCTGCTTGGCGACATACGCCACGTTTCCGGGCGTTTTCGGGACAGCACCAATGTACATGACTGCGCGGAAGTCCCGTTCAGCGCCTAAGGTTACAGGGGGAAACGGCGCTCGTATGTGAGAGTCTCACCTGCCGAGTCAGTAGTACCAGTGTGTTCTGTTTCGACGGAATGCACCACGTCCTGGAAAGAAACGCTAGGTGTACATTCAGCAATGATGAGACGAGGTCCAAAAGACCATGTCGCCAGGGTTGACCTTCGGGACGGAGATCATTGTCTTCTCTAGGTGAAGGTGTGGAAGAAGTTGAGGAATCAGCCGAGGACCCGCGGATCTGCCATTTTCAGGATAGATGCCAGGGAAGTCCGGAGTGGAGATGTCTGGACCAAGAAGTTCAGTTGATGATCGCTTGAAAAAACAACGGGGGAAACAAGCTCACCCAACTTCCAGTTCTTGGCGTCGAGGATGTCGGCAGAGCCCAGAGGTACAGTTGGGCGGAAGAACGGACGGAGAATAGTATACGCGTTTGACAGCTGGACATGGGGGAAAACGTGGAGGGTTTTCGGTTGGCCCTGTCTCACTAAGAAACCGTCCGCCAGACCGGTGAGCGAGACGCGACGATGACAGTGATTTAAACTTGGTAACGAACCTCATCGCCAGCCATCCCTGGAAGGTCCTGAAAACGGTCGATTGACCTGGTCGTCCGTACAGCGAGCTGCGTGCGTCCAAACGGAGTTCGAGCTCATAAGGATCATGCTGACGCCAGTTTCCAGTTAGAATGTCCTCGAAGCAGCGGAGGAAGGCTTTATCTTCCCATCGCTCGATCGCACCGCCGTCTACGTGAGGTGGGAAGTCGCCCCAGTGACTACCGGGGTGGCGAATACGAAAACGATCGGCATATACCAAAAGGAGCAGCGTGATGATCACGCCGCCAAAAACCCTCGAAGTTCGTTAGTTCCGCAAAAGGAGCCGGGAATTCGGTCTGACATATATTTACTGCGAACAAGTTGTCTGGATGTGACATCCCCGACTCTGTTTAAGAGGAGGGTTTTGTCAGCTGCAAACGATGTGGTGCCTGCGGAAAATCGTTGCAGGAAATAATTACGTAACATTACGTAACATAGAAAAAAGTTACGTAACGAGCGTGCGAACCGTCGTCAGAGGTGGAAATTTGTTTAGGGGCGCCCTACTCTGTGACATCACCGTATTTGCTGCTATTTCCACTGTCACATAGTCACAAATTTCGGTCGCAAATGGCCTCTTGTCTGCAATCTCATACTATGTTCCGTGTTTTCGCTCGCTAGTACTAGCGGTTTTGTCAACACATACCCGCAGTTCCTCGCAGTGCGTTCGTTTTTCGGTATCGCTATGGGCGGGATATGGGGGCTGGCTTCCTCCTCGGCTCTGGAGAACCTGCCCGTCGAGTTGCGCGGTATCGGAAGTGGAGTCCTTGCAGGAAGGCTATGTGGTCAGTCACGTCGTCGCAGCGGTCATCAACCTCACGATCGTGCAACAGTCGCCTTACACGTGGCGCACACTGTTCTGGTTTGGCGCTAGCGTCTCGTTTTTCGCTGCCGTTTTTCGTGCCCTCCTGCCCGAATCGCAGGTAGGTATCCTTGCGCGCCAAGGCGGTCGAGCAATCAAAGGGGACAACTACACTTATAAAGACAAAGATATCCTTGCACGAGACGAAGGAAATGCTGAAACTTCATTGGAAATTGTGCATATATGCGGTCTTGCTGATGCTGACCGGTAAGTTGACCGCGGAACTGGGCGTGTAAAATTCCTGAGGGTTTTCCCCTGTGCGTAGGCTTCAACTTTTTGTTCCATGGCTCTCAGTACGGGGAATTCTATCTCTGGGAGATGACGCGGAGGTGCTGACGCAGTTTCACCAGGATTTGTACCCAACCTATCTGGAGTCTGGAGACGACCAAAAGTTTTAGTGTCCACGACGCAACGGTCGCTACTATTATTGGGAACTGTGTATGTGTCATTATATGGTCTTCTATTCGACGTCCCTAATTAAAAATGACAGGGAGCCATCGCTGTCCATCTATGCACCGGCATGATTGAGCCGATTATATCTGCAATTGTATGATAAGCGCATAGGTACGCATATAGCTTGTGTTATGGGCCTAAGTCAAGTACCTACTACCGCTAATATTCAGAGCCGACTATGTACTATATATGGAGAGAACGGTAGAGTGAGTTCTGGAATAGCCAAAATTTTGTGTTGGAGTTTGACATAATAGAGCGGCGTACCGACCTGCGTCTCGCTATTTAGTAGGTACCTTTAATGAGTCTATACTTGTAGTCTGGCCAAAGCATGTTAATGCGGACTTGAGTGTGTTAGTATGCACTTATAAGCTTCGCCATCTGTCGCACAGGGAGAAAAGTTTCAGCGCAGTCTCGTTTCGCTTTTTCCTTCCTTCGTCTTCTGATAAGTTTCACGGCGTCTGTCACTCGACGGGGAAACCGCGCACTCGTTTCACTTTTCGTTCCTTCAAGACGGGGCCGCCCCCCGACGTTGATCACCCGAGCATGATCAGTCTTTTTGCGAGACTGTTGCTGGTCCTCGGCACCACCATGGCACTTCACCTGTCCATGAAGAAACCAAATCCACCCCCGGACGAAACCAATCGCATGCGGGTGTCCAACCTCGAATTCACCTCGCAGAGCCTACTTCGTCCTCTTATGACCGTAAGATTTCCGAAACCAAGTGTTTCTTCCGCAAGACTGAGTCTTTCCAGTGTTTTGCATTTGCACCCGGGACGATCGAGCTAGCAGTCACGATCTTACGACTGATCGGGTCACGCACTGTGCACGACATCGTTTCGGATACCTGCGCAGAGCGGATTTCTTTCAGCCTCTTTGGTCTTTTTTCTTTTCTATTGGCTCTGAGCGGTACTGGTATCCGCCTTTGGTGTTATCGTTCACTTGGCAGGTTTTTTACGTTTGAGCTGGCGCTTCTCCCAGGTCACAGGTTAATCAAGACGGGTCCATATGCCTTCGTACGACATCCCTCGTACACCGGAGGACTCCTTTCTCTTGTTGGCATGACATTTGTCAACATGAGTAAGGGGTCATGGGGATACGAATGCCAGCCTATCTCATACTGGTGGGGAAGTGGATGGGGGATGGTTGCAGGCATTTCCGTGATCCTGGTCATTGAACGATGCCTGCGGGAAGACGAGTTCTTGCGGGAGACATTCAAGGAAGAGTGGGACAGGTGGAGCAAGAAGGTGAGGTGGCGAATGATACCCGGGGTCTATTAAGTACTTTTTGGGGAGACATGAAAGAACTATAATCATTATGGTAGCTGCCAACGCGTAGTTCTTGTCATCCCTTATCAATGAGTGAGTGCATGGTACTGAAAGATTATGAAGCGAGCGGGATTTTGTAATGCGTCAAAGAATCGGAGGTGGTAGTCCTGTGGGAACAGCATTTCCTCTTTTGGGACGTTTGTGACATGCCCCCACGACGACGCCGCCGCCTCGCTAGACTGGTGACCAGTCACGTCCAAAAGAGGCAATGCTGAGGCGAAGCAAGCCGTCGATTTTGAGGGTCCAAAGGGGGTGAGCGGCTTCACACGATAACGTGACTTTTTTGTCTGTTTTTGAACCTTTCATGTATGTAAGATAGTCCGGCCCGAATTTACCCAGAGGATAACTAGTTATCCCGCTGGATAAGCCTATGATTCATATATGCGACGACTCGGACACCGAGGATGATTCCCTTCCACAGTCGGCATCAGACAGCAATTCTAACGAGAGCAGTTCAATCTCATGTCGAGATCAATGCTGATTCCGTGAAGAGTACAGATTTCAAGACATGGCCGATGTCGCCCCCGTCGACCACCAACTCCGGCGGAACCAGTCCAAAACTCTACCGTACAATCCTCTCCCGGGCAGAAACGCAAGATGCGTTGTCTGATTGGACGAAAGTCACGTTATCGTGTGAAGCCGCTCACCCCCTTTGGACCCTCATTGAAGGCCTCACGAATTGTACCAGTCCGTCTATCGACGGCTTGCTTCGCCTCAGCATTGCCTCTTTTGGACGTGACTGGTCACCAGTCTACCGCCTCACGCGCGCGCTTGCTAACTGGGCCCTGGCATGGCTGGTGCCACTAGGCAAGTCTACGGTAGCTCATTCGATCGCACTGATCTGTATGATGGGCTAGAGTGACTAGGGTCGTCGTATCGCTTCTCCAGCACTGACGTCGCAAGGCGGAACCCCAAAACATCATCTCGGTGTTCCCGAATACCCTTGCGCCCGCCCACGCTCCGATGAACAACGAACCTGACCTCCAAAGGGCTCGTCAAAACCCAGTTTTCATGGCAGAGGTACGTCGTCATCGAATTCATCATGGATGGTGGTGCTTGTTCACACTGCGTGAATCGTGTCATTTGCATACACTAGGTTGCACCTCCCCAACGAGATCGTCCTTGCCACGCACAAGAAAATCACAGTACCATGACGGGGAGCTTGGCTATACCTTTTTTCTCTTATCCACCGTCCCTAGAAAAACGCGTGTATGAATATGTTGCATACGGTCTATTCTATACTATATGCTATGGAATTTCGTACATCTCTGCGTGCCACACGGGTTGGCGCGATGGGGTCTTTGACCAAAATATTCGACTACATGGCAGACAGCGCCGTTGCCTTGTTTGCTTCAATGATCTGTTTTGAGGAAGTTAGATTAGAATTCCCAAACAAAAGAGAGTGAATAAACTGGTCTTGCTGCAGTCCGTCGAACCGCTAACTCTGGCTTGCACGATCACTAGCTTGTCGAATATCCCGGGCACCTCAGGATCGTCCAACAACGACTTCACTGTGTCGGCCTTTTAATCGGCGGGGTAACCCTGCTGGATGGTCACGTTGGAGCCATGGACCATGCCCCCTACGCGTGGGAGAAGACTAGCAATGCTGCTGCTCCCAACGATCACGCGTCACCTGCACCACAACAACCGTGTCGAGGCTAACATGTCACTTCAGAAACTCCCCAATGGGCGATCAAGATTCAAGGTACGCCATTACTTCATCCCATGCACCGTGAGCGCCAGACTTGCAGCGGAGCAGAACATGAGGACGATCTTACCTCCATATTGGCCGACCACTGGCATACGCTGGTCTTTATCTCGCGTGAGCCTATATATACTATATTGTTTCGACTATGCTTTTGAGATCGATTCTGTAAGCTTCGGTCACTACCTCTGTTTGAATGACACTAATTCTCAGCTTGAAGGGCACATTATTAACCTGTCGCTCCCACTCAATCCCAACTTGCCTCAAACTCAACGTGTTGTGCAAGGGTTGGGTACATAACCTGTTGCAGAAGCAGCCTGTTCCCAAGAGGTGTCGGCTTCATCTGAAAATCCACTGCTCGTCAGTTTCACAATACACACGGTGAATAACTTGAAACAAATTGAATGATTTCACACTAGAGTGGTATCATAGAGGGCCTCGGGCCAAAACCACTGACCCGCCTTTCCGCATGCCTTGTTTCTGTGTATCTTGGTATCTTTCATCATGTACGTGCGTTCTTTGAACCAGTGGTTCGTCTTATCTCGTTCTAACAGCGACCGAGTGCCAGGTTGCACCAGGCACAAACACTCTTCCGCTAATAGTGTCCGAGTCATCGTTGGAAATTGTGTGTATACGGGGCCACGGCGTTAATCTGGCAGATCTCACGATTTACGGATCCACAGATCAAACGTCCTACAGATCAGTGACCCCATCCCCCCGGGCCCGTTCGATATTTCCTCTAGGCTCTCGCGAATCCGCAACTCGAGATCCAAGCCGGTAAGATTGCATCTCGAGGCCTTCGGACCGCGTGCCTAAAGAACTGGAGTTGCTTCTCAACATCCTTCTGTTGTCCAAAACCAGGGTGCGGAACCAGTTCGAGGTTCTTACTGTTCCTGACTATTGGCCACAAGCGAGGCGAGCATGATATCGAACAAGAAATTTCATGTAAAAACTGTTTTCGATGATTCATGTGGCTATGCTATATGGTCAGGTTCCCTGCATAACCATCGATTTATAGGTAAAATTGTCAGGTATTGCATTCCAATGAATGATCATAGTAGACCAATCGTGGCATCAGAGAAGATTTTTTTCTCAGGGTGTGGTACAAGAGAAAGAGAAGAAGAAGGTAAAAAGAATTCATGATCGGGAGTGACGACAGTGTTGACCCTGTACAGTGCCGTGTGCGGTGAACCGACAAAGAAGAGAAGTAAGTCAGCTGAAACAGACCACGTCGTTGACCGCAGACTAAGGATGAATCAAGTGCCCTTGAGCAATCCAGGATGAACTATTACCATTGGTTTGATTCCTAATTTAAGGAGGCCTCAACGTGGTATCCGTGCGCATTCCTAAAGTGACCAGCCTCCATTTTCCCTCTCCTTATGTCATTCAAAACTGCATACCTCGGTGGACTCTCTGGTTGTACTCTGCTCACATGTCTGCCTTGCAAATGGGTTCTCCTGCTGCCAGCCTTGTTTTGTGAGTTTACAGGTGTGTTATTTCATCCGAATTTATGAACCACATCTCAGTTCTCTTCTCCCTTCAGCCATTACTATCACTGCAGAGTCCACAACCCAGACAGATCTCAGTGTGGTCTTGCTCAGTAAACCTGTCACTGTCATCTAGCCAATCTTGGCACCACTGACGATTCAATTGTAGATTCCACAGAAAGGTACATGTTCATCTACCATCGCTAATGTGTTCTCCAAGTCAGCTTTCATTAGAGTGGTGTAGGGAAGTCAAGTTTGATTTCAGAATCAAAGAAGTGGTAAAACTCACTGTTTGTCTGCCTCTCTGTGCGCCCATGAAGCCCTGACAGCATGCAGAGGATTCTAAGCCTAGACAAGCAAAGGGTGAAAGAGGGCTCACATCGCCTGAAAATAAATGTTTTATCCATTATGACTCCAAGGGCTTCGAGCCTGGAGAAAGGAGAGAAGGGAAAGTACTAGTATGAAACCATTGAGAACTTGATTGAAAGCAGGCAGACTGCCCGATGTGAGGATCAACTCCATGCTATCTGGCGAGTTGTCATTGCCATATGATCCGATCACATACTCAATCATTTTATTAAAGGATCTGAAATGTTGGTCCCTCTATCTGAAAAGTAACCAAATGCAAATGTTGACCCTTGATTGTAGAATACTGGAATTCACTTTGGACTGGCACAGACTTCAAGGTATATATGATATACAAAATGACCAAAACTACTGTAATCAATATTGAATTATGATATACTGTAGAAAATGAAACAAAAAGAAAAGATAACTACAAGCAGAGAAGAAGTAAATTTGATGAACAATAGAATCATTAAGCTCAGAAGGATAAGTGACTGAAACATTAACATTTGAAAAAACTAGCCAGTGATGTTATTGGTTCATCTTGGATCATTGATTCAAATAAATCATGTAACTAGTATGACAATATGTATAATGAAAGGGAAAACAATAATATAATAACCATAAATGAATGCAATCTGAAACATTTGACAGAGACATAAAAAAGCATGAAGAATGTCAACACCATGATCATAACATCATCACAAGCCCAGAACATACATCCTGCAAGAAGACAAAAATAAATAAAAATTAGTGAACATGGATACAATCATGTTGTCATCACAAGCAAGCAACTTACATCCTGCCAGCAGACATAAAATAAAGGAGGAGTGAGCATAGATTCAACCATACCATATGACAAGTAGCCTGATAGCAAACATAAAATGAAAAAGCAGTGAGCATGAATGCAACAATACTAGCATAAGACAGCAACTTATATGCTGCCAGTAGATTAAAAATGACTGAGAAGAATGTAACCATACCACCATCACTAGTCAACTCACATGCTATTAGCAGATAACAAATAACAGAGCAGTGAATTTAGATTATAAAGGAGCAGTTAGCATGTATGCATATCATTGTCACAAGCCAGCAACTTACAGCCTGTCCACATTCAGGAAATTCCAGAGCAGTGAGCATGGATCTAACCATATCATCATCACAAGCCAATCACTTATATCCTTCCAGGAGACAGACAATGCAGGAACAGTGAGCATATGTGTAAACTGATTAGTAGTCATATTCATCTCACATTCTACCACAATATGGAAAAAATAAAACAGCATTAAATGATTCTTCTGTGTCATTATTACAAAGTTGCTGGTACTCACCACCTTGAATTATGAATGCCAGTGTTGGTGTGGAATCAACCAGTGCATCAGACAATCTCATTACCCACCATTACTCCTCAATAACCTGTACATCACCAAGAGATGTGGAAACCATAATGCAATGAGTTTCTGCAACTTTTGCAGAAATGTTTTGTCTGATGTTGATGATGACAATGAATATCTTACTGTGAAATCTGTTCACAGATCTAAGTTTCAACTCATTACCCACACATAAGGAATAAATCATGTATTGCTTCCCTTTTCATTGCATAATTAACACACAAATCCATATTGACCTGTTGAACAGAAACCCACAGGATTTCATAGAATATACTAGTCTATCAGACAGTATCATTATCCACCACTGTCATTACACACCCACCATGCAATCAATTTCTGCAAAATTTCCAGAGATGTGATGTTGGCAATGACCATGAATTCAAATGCCCTTTCACAGTACTAAATTTCAACTCATTACATATTCCTAAACAAGAAATCATTTATCACTTCCCTTTTCACTGCATAATTAACACACAGATTCAAATTGACACACAGATTCAAATTGACCAACAGACTTGGAATTCCCAGGATTTCATCATCCAGTGCTCCTGCAGTGCATTCTTTTCATCCATTCCTTTAATCATCATTCTCAGATGCTATATAGCTTCAGATTTGATGAGCTGCTCACCTCCAATATACTATATGCATTTCTTTGGTCAGAATTTCATTCCCTGCAGACTGCAGTATACTCACTGGAATATGATTTTTTTTTTCAAATATTTCCTTTGCCCTCTCTGGAGCTAAGGTTCTTGTTTCCCCAAATGACTTCCCTTCACCATTGAGCTCTTGAAATTCAACAACATCATGCAGTCTGTCAATTTTAGTGAAGATAGCAACACAGCTCCAATGCCATAAATTCTTCTTACTACCTTTTCCTGTAGAAAAAAAAAAAAAAAAAAAACACCCCTGATGGACCACAATTGAATCCAATTTCATTAGAACATCTATAAATCTGTGGTCATGCATGGAACAGCATGCAAGCGATCTTTGAGTTTCATATTCTCTGCACATTGACCAATGAAGGACTGAACTTCAAGTTTCTTGAGTTCATACCTTTTGAATGTTATTCTGGGCTCGATATCATGTTCACCTCACTGTGGCTGGTAGTCAGGAAATTCTGGTAAGAGCAGTATGGCCTTGACCGCCTCCTGCAGGACGTCCCCGGCTTCCTTCATCGCCTCGCGGAGTAGCGCCTCGCTTTTGTGTACATGCTCCGCCTGCGCCCGCGTGACGCCCTGCATGCGCTGGAACTCGGATGAGAGCGTGCTCCAAAGCTGCGCGAGGTCGACGTGCTGTGCGTTCTTAAGACGCTCGGGGAGTTGTGCCTGCACGGACGTGACGATGTTGGGCGGGATCGTTGATTGGAGGCGGGAAAAGAAGGAGTGAGGCATCGTCGACGATGACGTCGAGGACGGCGAAGCAGTAGCAGAGGTACCGGGCTCGGTGGTGGTAGGGTGCGTCATGTCTGGAGTGGGCGTGTCCTCTGATCACTCGGCGTTACTATCTATCCTCCTCCCCTTCTTCCTTCCCTCTCTCATCTTCAACTTCGGATGGCTTCGGTTGTGTCTCCACAGTAGCCAGTTGCTCGAACGTGTTGCGCTTGAGTGACGACTTGAGTGAGATCCCGTCGCGCGGAGGCAAGCGTTATCTCGCTCTATTCGCCGGTGAACATTGTAAGCATACGGATGACCTCCTGCATACCTGCATCCTAAACCCACCCCAGAAACCGTACTCCTCGGACAGTCGGTGATTGATGGCGGCGAAGACCTGTGACATCACAAACTAGACAATTCATGGTCACAAAGATACCAACAAGCCGTTCAATGCACGAACCTCCACGATCGGCGCGGACAAGTATCGCGAAAGGACCTTGTGCAAAGTCACCGTCTCTTTGACCAAAAGCTCCATGTAGACATTGACAACCTCGCCTTGCTTCGATATCTCCCAACTGACGGCTTGCCACAAAGTGATCAGCCAACGGTATCTCGTAAACAGATCGGTGGCATATGACCGACCTGCAATGACTTGACATGGGCACTAATCTTGTCACCCATAATCGCAACCAATTTGGAATGTATCTCGTTCTGGTGTTCTTGGAAATCCTTTTGCCACACAATACGTGCGATCAGTCTGATAACCACTGAACTCGCGCGAACCCGGACACACCCGTTTGAGTTTGTCAAATTCCACCAGCATGACTGCCTGCTTTGGACTAAGATGGCGCCGGAACGTTTCTCGCACGTACGGAATGAGTGCCACCAAGAGTCATTGAACGTGGGGGGCTTGACTTTAAACGGCGACACACGGGCGTTGGTTACGTTTTCACGAGGAGTGGGCAACGCGCTCCGAGGAACGTTCAATGATTGAATCTTGGCTTCGGGTTCCTCGCGATCCAGCCTCGAAGCCCTCTTCATCTCCGTCTCCGTTTTGTCTTGATCACCAGCGGATGGGATCTGCTGAATGGTGTCCTCCTCCTCGTACATGATGCTGTAAACAGAGGCCTCTTGCTCCTCCTCTAGTTCCTCGCGTGCAAACCGTTGAAGTTCGCTCTTGAGCGGACCATCGGGAGTACGTCAACGGTATTCCTATCTCGTAGAACCTGACCGAGTTCAACACCTTGAGTGCTTGACCCATTGCGACAAAGTCTTGAGGATTGTAGGGATCCAAGAATACCCAACCGAATTTCGCTCCCTAAACATATCCCAACCCTCGTCAGAGAAATAGAAACACAAGCTCAAGCAATGGAAGAAGAGATGATAGTCACATTAGGTAACAGTAACGCCTCGCCCGCCAAAGAGTACACTTGGATCTGAGACCTGGAGAGATCCGGACCGGCGCGACCAAGCGCGATGATCTTGGGCGAATCGCGCACGAACGCTATAAGCAAGTAACAGTGAGCTTGGAGTGGTTCACTGCGGGCAGGTAAGATACACGCACCAATGAGCCCGCCATTTCGACTAGTCGCTCAAGTCGGGGAGCTTCCCAGTATCGAGTACTGACATGGCTTTCCAGGTAGTTGTCGGGTCTTCGACGGCCGTCCATCGCGTCGTCTCGTTGTAGTCGATTCGAAGATTTGTTGTGACATGTGACTAGTGACTCGGAAAACATACTATGTACCGTTGAAGTAGATGGAAAACAATGCCCAGTAGTCCACGAATAAACCCAATACAGGATGGTCTAAGATACGAGTCGAGGAAATAATGAAGATAGGGAAAAAAACTGTTTGTCCGAAACGGCACCGATTTCAACCAGCAACGAATCGCCAACTCGATCACATCCATACTAAGTGCCTGAGAAGTGAGGCCTGGGTGCTAATAGATTCTGATGGGAACGTGCGCCCTGACGTCGTCGTGACCAGCCAAGACAGAAACGTCAAGTCATTCCACAAAAATATAGTGGGATACGTTCTATCGCCGCCACGCTGCATAGTAGCAACTAGTAGTAGCAACGGAGTTCTCACCTTGACGGATCCTAGGCCAGTCCACGCTATGCATCATGTCCCTCGACAGCTGCACCTCCCCTTGAACAGTCCGTCAGGACCGGTCCGCGACGACTCCATTACCCATGGACGTTTCGGGAAACCGGCAACTACTTCTGTCTGCAGTTCGTAAGACAGAAAGTCCAGGGGGAGCTCGGCCGAGAGCGTTTTTCTGATGGAAGGAGATTCCTCCTGCGTAGGTGGTTGCGACGGCGACCTGATTGATCGTTTGGCATCGAGCAGGAGCGGCACCGGATTCTACCCCCTCACCCGGGCCTTTCATGACCCCTCTTAACCACCGCCCCCCTCACACTATGACCCGCTATCCCATTATGGTCGTGTCTCATCACAGAGGAGCGATGGCGCGCTCTGCTACCAGTGATCGGCGACGTGTTGGCGTTCTTGGCAATCTGGACGTGTGGCCGAAACGGTTGAAGCGACGAAACGAACATAAGCTCTGGAATGCATGAAATAAGTGAAGAAAAGCAAGACTCGCGCGACTCACCTGGTGCAAAAGCAACAATCAGCGCTGCCCAGAGCAAACGGACTGAGTGAACCTGAAGAATTGCGCATGTAGCATGTGAGTGACCGTTCTGAAGAAAAGTGAGCGATGGCGCACAAAAATTCCATCTAACTCTCCGTGACATTTCCAAGATGGAACCAATGAACGAGCGCAAGAAGGGGTTCAAAGCGATTTCGGGTGGGTAAACCAGCCAAACGACACGAATGCGTAGGTTGGATATCTGTGGGAACGAGTTGCGGTATTGAATATGAGAAATGGGACAAGTCTGCTCGTACCAATGCAAAGTAGTAGGACTAGAGCGCTCATTGTTAGTAGACGTTGAAGAACCAGGAAGAGGAAACAAACTGGTATGTGCGACTTGTAAACGAGCTCCCATGGTCTGAGGAGTGGATAAAGAGCATGTGGTTTAAACAATGACTAGTCCGTCAAAAAATCCTGGAAAACAAAATTATTGTGACCGTCTAAACATGATGCGGAGGCAGACGAGTTTACCCAAGTACAACCATACATTAAATAAGCGACCCCCGTGAAGTACAAAAGGATAAAGAAGGGATGCAGCGCGGCTGTGCGTACTTGCTGCCGCCGGCGGCTAACGTAGCATGCAAGAGAGAGAAGAAAAAAATACAGTATGTAAATGATTATGCTACCAACATGCCGAGGGAAACGTGAGGGTGGTATATCATTCGCCAATGATAAAGATGGAGCAACGAGGACACCAAACCAAATGAAAACGCGCACAGATCAAACGTAGAACCTTGCGTCCATGCATCAGCACACAGAGAGCAATAAAAGGAGAGGCTGAGCTTACTTCTTGTTGATCCGATATAATAAAAGGTTGATGTCAACCTTGACTAGCCCATTGAAAAGCGAGAACCTGAGCGAGGCCTGATTCTCGAACTGTGCCTGAAGTAGATCCTCCATACCGAGGTCTGTAGTGCCCATCCGGTTTGTGATACCGAGCGTATTGTTGAGGGCCTCCATATTGAAAATACCTGCCTTCTCCGACGATATGATGATATCAATCTTATCGAACTGGCGAGGAGAGAACTTGTCAACGGACAAGAAGATTCGGATGCCTTTATCGTAAAGGTCTTTCGCACTGTACTTGAACGAACCGAACTTGGGATTCTTGCCTGATTTCTGCAGGTCGCGAAGATGGAAGTACTGCTTTGTGAACGGAATAACAAAACGCTTTTTTTCTTGAAACATACATCGCGTCAGCGCATGGCATGAGACATGGCGCAAAGTTTCTTACCCCTTCCCACGCTGCATGGTAGCCACGTCGAAGTTGTGGTAACTACTATTTGTTCTTCAAAATACTTCTTGCGTTCGTTGTGATATTTGAGCGCATCCATCATGCTGTCATTCTCCTGTTGTCGATGCAGTCGTTTGCGGTGCTGTAGTTCTTGCGTACTAAATAACCTCTTGCAACGGCTTGCAGACCGGTTACATTAGGTGCCACGAACTCGAGTTTCTTCTGTTGCTCCTGGTGTTTGTTACGGGCGATTGCAGCACGGGCGAGCGCTTGGAAACCCCCTACGGAAGAGACGAGTTTGATCTCAGAAAGTGCCTTATTGACATTTCGGTGTTGCTGACGCGCAAGACTGGCCCGGGCCCGGGCTTTTGGGGTCGCACGACGGAGACCACGGAAAAGGTTAAGTAGGCGTTTATGAGCAAGATAAGTCCGAGCTGTGGCTTGAATGCGAATGACGGTGGAAGACACGTCGTCCAGCTTCGTAAGCTGCGTCCGGATCCGTCTGCGCACGATCACACCTTGACACTGCGCCTGAAAAGCAATGATGCTATCCTCCGTAAGATCAAGCTTCCGCAGTTGCTTAGATATCGCGACCCTTTTCAAGAACCCGCGTGCCGCTGCTTGCACGGAAACGACAGACGACGAAACTTCGACCCTGGAAAACGTCTTGGATACCTGATTGACACTCTGTCTCGCAATCTTGGCCCGCGCAGAAGACTGAAGCTTTACGAAAAGTACCCGGCTGCTCTGCAGCGCTGCCTTGAGTCGAGCAAATCGCTGCCGCCGAAAGACACCGCGAACTTGTGCCTGTGTTTAAACAACGTAATTGACGCACGCTCGAATACGCTCAAGGCGAGCTAGCCATTGCCTGCGCTTCAGAAATGAGGACCATGTGAGCGGTAGCTTGGAGGCAAATTGCCCACGGGGTGAAATCAATGGCCTGCTTGCGGAGACCAGAGACATGGCGTCGCGCGATGACTTCACGACACCTATTTTGGACCTTGGGTACATAGCGCTCTGCAAGGCGGAGGTGGGCGTGTGACATAAGTAGGCGAAAGATAGATAGAACAAACATACTACTCACGTTCTCCATCCAGCTCACCTGCGCAGCGAGCTCCGTCAACCCAAACAACAAGATAACCTTGATCTCAAACGCATGGTACAACGATCGATCCCTCGGCGGTTCGTCTCGGCGATAGCGACTTGGCAAACTTGGTCGTATCCGCACGCACGGTGCACAGCGTCGATAATTGGTCTGTGACGACGTCGGGCCCGCTTATGACGAGCCTTTTGGAACACGCACCTCGTTCGTTGTCCGTCCACGTCGGCTGGTCCAGCGGTCCTCAATAGGACGTGATACCGATGTCCATGGAATTACACGCCACCTGAGACGACCGACGAACCGCAAACGACTCTTGGAACTCTTTCTTCTCAGCAGCGTGTGATGTTGAGGGCGTCGAAGTATCTCCGAAGACACGAGAACAACCATTCGCTTGCGGCAAAGCCCCTACTAGGAAGACGGACTGGAAAGGAGTCAAAAGCTGACCGAAAGAAGCCACAGGGTCAACCTCACCGTGATGGGGGTCGAAGACGCCTGTTGTTGCTTCTTGAAAGCATCAATGATATCCCTGATTGAGGGTTCGAAAAGGTCTGCGACCATGTTTCTGGAGAGACATCAGTCACCGGTTCCACGGATGAAAGCCAACTTACCCTGAGAGTCGAAGTTGACCAAAACGTATATGATACTGTGGGGATCCTTATCGCGGACAGTGCCAGACTTGATGTATTTCGGATCCTCGGCGTTACGGAGACGAAGCTTGGCCCTCTTATCTCCGTCATCTGTTTCAGTATATCTGGGTTACAAAACTTTGAACCTTCTAGCTTCCCTACAGACGTCATGAGCGTCCGCATTCCAGAGAATCTGTGCAGAAACCTACTCTTAAGCAGGCCAGCAGCCCTCCGCGTAACCAACACGGATCCCTGCAAGCGACCTGGTCGATCGCTGGATTAGACGCTATGACTGCCATCTCAGGGAAACGCGACT
>JBBPOY010000166.1:0-15684 GCA_038091675.1 Leccinum proliferum | reverse complement strand
GTTGTAGAGGTAGAAGTTAAGCAAGCCGTCGCCTTCACCAAACTTGAATCTGCATTAGACAAAAGCGTGAACTGAAAGGCACTTGCCACAGCTTACCTTGAGATCTCCCAAGAAGCTCATGTTGTCCATCAGACTGACCGCATTGAATACGTCAAACTTTGCTTGGTTGGCAATGATCAGTGCATCGCCAAGTAGCTGACCGAGCCGCTTCTTTAATTTCTCTTCCTTATCTTCACCCGATACGAACGCGACATCGCTTGCGTAATAGAATAGGTAACACGCCTCGACGGCGTCGTACTTGACGCTGTTAATCACCGTCGACGGGAGGGAGTAGAAGGAGAAGAAGTCGGTCAAGCGCTGCGTTTCAGGATCCTGTTCGACAAAACATTCGAATGGGAGGATGAGGAACGAAATGTACGGCTGCAACGCACGACAGTACTCACCTCGACGACGTACGTCCACACCACCTGCCTTGGCCGTCTGTTGTTTTCCGACGGCTGGTCCAAGTCTCCTCGCCCACTGAGGAACTGATGTCGTACTTCTTCGACCGTCATGAGGTGTACCATGTCGAAGCGCTGCATGTACCGCGCGAATAGATCCGCCACTTCAGGGACATCCTTTTCTTCTATCTCGCGCAAACCAGGCAACGTGGTCTTGGGATCTACTTTGTATTCGCGAATCATGCGTGCGAGTGTCTTGTTTCGTGGAACGTAGGCGAATTTAACGTCGATGAGTTTCGGCACGTTGATCAAGCGATGATAGTAGCTGCGTGGTGGTGAGATAATGCTTCTTGGTACAAGGTCGAATGAAACACACCGGCAAGTTGCAACCGGAGTTGGGAGGAGAAGCCCAACGGTATAGATGGCCTGGGCTACCCCACAGATGTTGACTCGTCGGGTGACCTCTTTGATGAGCACAGGTGTGAGTCGCTTGGAGCGCAGTTTCTTGTGGACACAGAGGTAATTGATTTCGCTCGCGGTAAAGGTGCTTGCGCCAGATCAAACTCGGATGACGAGAAGTACACGAAGGAGCTCACTTTTTGCGGACGCGAAGTTCCATAGGAACGCCAGAAATGAACGCGACGAGCTTCTTGTTCGAAGCGACTCTGACACCAATGTGCCATTCTTTGTGGTAACCCGGAGGTTTGAGTGCCCTGAAATGGCGTCAGTTTTTCGCCTTTTACTATGAAGAAAGTATACCACTCGAGAAACTCGGCGCTATACTTGAAGCGGAAGGCAGCTTCGTCATCTTCAAATAGGTCGTAAACCTCTTTGATCTGATGCGCGTGAGCGCAGATGGGTAGGTTAGAAATAGAGACATACCTTGTTTGGGTCATTGAGATCAAGGGTGGACATTCAAAGTCTTTTGGCAATGGATATGGGTCCTGCCGAACATCGTCTGCAGCTTTTGTGGGCTCGATGTACCCGTCTTCAGCCCGTGGTTCGTCCCCTGCACAATCAACATCCGTTGATATAAGTCCTGGAACTGAAGCCAATTGACTCACCCAGTTGAGGGACGGGTTGTGTCGCCCAGAACTTGGAAAGGATGACCATGCACGAAGAAGACAAAGCAGGCCCAGGCAAACGATACCTTGTGCTCCGCGGAGAAACCATTTCCGCGTCCAGTAGTACTCGCCTTTCCCTTCAGCGCGTTCATCAGCATCAAATTATTCGGCGCTTGTCTAACAGCCTTGGCGGTGTCTGATGGTGCACCGACGTCGATGGTGTGATCCAGTGGTTTCTTCTTCTTCTTGCGTTTGGATGTCGATGCTTGTGGGGATTCCGTCGCATTTTCTGTATGTTCGAGGTGTCCTTCCTCTGATCCGGAAGAGTTGTCTTCAAGTTCCAGGTCGCTTTTGTGTGTAGGATTGGTTGTATGGGACATGATGTATGACACAGCCACAGCATTCGCGATCGCGATTGGGATTGGGTTCGACATGCGGATACGTGATTATAATGATTATCTAGTGTGAACAAGGTGTCGGTGATCGACGATACGATACGTGGTATAGACTTATTCGACGCCCCTCCGTCTTCTCTTGACTCTTTCTGCGAGAGTGGTGTTTTCAATGAGATGAATGGCGTCTTCCAGTAACACTGGGTCTGTGATCACAGGAATCTCGTCCTTCTCAGGCGATTTTCCGCAACCGCTCATTGCTCGAGAGCCGGCTAGCTGGGGTTTTGGTTGGTGTGGAACTTGGAGTATACCGAGATAGGAGAGTTTGGCATCCCGTATGAGGAGAAAATCTTCAAATCAGCCGTAAAAAGAACCTGTTTTCGTATCAGTTGGTGAACCCACAAGTTGTGCTAATCACGCACGGTATGTGCCCAACCAGCATATTCTCCCCAAGTGTCGGCCAGTTTGGTGTTGATCTCGTCGTCGTAAAGTTTTGGAGTCATAGAAACTTTCTTCGAACCCCGAGAGTGACTGAACCCATAATGTTTCGTTGCGATCTGATAGACGAGGATGTCCACCGGAATAACTTCTCTCTTATGAAATAAAGATCTAGTACATCAATTCCGAGTATGCTAGCATGAAGGTACCTTGTCCAGACTCATGAGCAAAACACAGTCGGCAACTTTGCGACCAACGCCAACAAACTTGAGTAGCTCTTCACTTGCGTTCAGGGTATCCAAGTCCCTTAAAGTCACGAGCCATCTTTCTGGAGCTTCGACGACGCAATGCGCCTTCGAATTCGTCATGGCAGTACCGTGATTTTCGACCAGCATTTTTGCCGTTCGTTTAATGTAGTCTGCACGGCAACCAAAACCAAGTGATCGTAATTTCGTGGCAACCTCAGAGGCAGCAAGTGCACTCGGGGGTGGGAGAGAATGATATGAGACAACATCATCCGAGTCTGAAACAGGTGACTCGAGAGACAGAAGAGGTGGAGAGAAGTGCTTGCAGAGGTCCTGGACCATCTTTGTTATACGTGCAATGTTGTTGTTCGAAGAGCATATAAATCTATGTGTGATCGTGTCGAGTTTCGAAACCAGCGCTTTCTATTCACTCACGAGACAAGGTTCTCCTAAGGATCTTGTCGTAGCACGCGAATTCCAGAGAGACGGGCTCGTACATTGCGGAAGACGGGATCTCGATTACTCCATTCGTCGTATAGTTTAACGAGGTCGACGTCCAGCTAAAAATAGTCTCTGAGCCTAGCGGCAAAGAAAGAAATTTACTCAGCCTTGAACGCTTGCACCTTTTCCTACGTCCAATGAGACTCTCAGCATTAGATCCCCCGTGACCATCAGAACCTCGGCCTCGGTTTTCTCGGCTCCCATGGCCATGTTCATAGTATTGTTCGGATCTGCATGGTCAAGAGTGATAACAGCGGGGAGAGCAGAAAGCCCGAGGAGTCGATCGCTCGAGGACTTGAGAACGAGACGGTCGTTATAAGGAGTGTCTGAAGTGGTCCAGGGTGAGATACCTAGCAGCGACAGAGGGGCGAACACATACCTCGTGCACAGAAAATGACGACCTCGCCGAATAACACTGCAATGACCGCTCCTTCAGAAAGGAGTGTTAAACGTGGATCGGCGGGTGGAGAAGAAGCATTTTGATAGCATGTTTCAATGCACGGCATCGAAATAAAGAAAGAATGCTCATAGCAACGTAGGGTATTACAGTGACACCGACATACACTTTGCGAGGTCCAAAGCTGAACCGGTCGACCATCCTCGCACCAGAGTCTTCCTCGCCCCCTGCAGAAGCGTAGGAAACCAAAAGCACGAGCGTGTTTGAACTTTGGCACACTGTATTTAGCCAGAACCAAAGGGCTCACGGTTTGCTCACCTCTCAACAGCAAGATCGACACTCTCCATATCTTCAATACCAACGCCGCCACCGATTCTTCCTGCACCACTCCCGTTACATATGTCTCAGACTTCAGCTCTTCCGTTCCTAATGACCATTTCTGGACCCGCATGTCGACCAAAACAAAAAGATTGTTTTTGGATGGTGCGCTGACCATCCCAGAAGGCGCGCAAGGGAAATGGAGAAAGACGGCGTTGAAGGAGAAAAAGGTCGTATTGTGAGGGTGTGTTTTCCGCATTGAGAGGTAACTCCTAATCGAAATATTCTGCTCATAGATGTAGCAGCTAGGTATGCATATGTCCCTCCAGATACACCGCCGAGACTCCCCAGATTGGTTCGAACAACACACGAAACATGTTCTTCTTCTGAGACCTCGAGAGGTAGATCCGCCGTTTCGAATGTACCTCCTCCTGAAAGTCCAGAAGAGATTGAAGGCCAAAAACGCGTCGCGCCGCTGGGGGAGACGAGGATGAGACCGGGTTCAACAGAGCGCGAACGGGAAGGGACAATGGCATTATGTGGTGCGGGGGATGTGGCATTTATGTGAGCTGGAGGAGGAGGACACGGCAAAATGTAGCATGTTGGGCTTGGAGAGTTTGGCCTAAGCGTAGAATATGACCAGAGGAAGCATGTCTTTGCAGCGTGTACCCCGAGACGACGTCTACGCATCCCGCATAAGATTTCGAGAAAATCTATGTGGAAGAGCTAGAATACAGAGTTGCTCGCGAGGCCGCGTACCTGTGGAACGAAGAGCTTGTTTGACTTCTACTGGCAATGCACCGTACAAGCCAACTATCAACTCCTGCGTTTTCGCGAATATGGCATCTTTTTGACTCGATGCTCTCTCTGCTTGGGCATATGTGCCCGCTTGCCCAGTTGTCCTTGTCTGCCGTCTTGAAATATGGACAGTCCTTTCGGTGGACGAGTTATACTGTCTGTGATCCCTCTAACGCATTCCTCGTGTATGAGTACCGCTATTTTCTGCGAGTCCGTCTCGTCTACTTGAGACAGTCCTCTGACACACTTTTCTACCGTTCCATCTTCCCAAACGACTCCACGCGAGCTGGCGCTCTCAGGCTCGAGAACGAAACTCTGGCTTTCGGCAAGACGTCCTCGCCTGCTAAGAGAAGGCGAGGTGATGGGAGAGGGCGGGGCGGGGGCACGTCGATGCCGTCAGAGGACGGGATGAGGGAGGGAAAGGGAGAGGACGAACCTCGTCGACGGGTCGTCGTTCGCGCGGTCGTCTTCGTCCTCGCCTGCTAAGAGAAGGCGAGGGGAGGGGGAGGGGAGAGGGAGGGGCGGGGGCACGTCGATGTCACATCAGAGGACGGGATGGGGGAGGGAGATAGGTAAGCCGTTCTCAGATATCGAACTCGCATTTTTTGACGCTAGATGAACACGATCAGCTCTGTACTTCTGCAGGAGGCATTGTGGTCGATCATCGATCATGTTCTGGTCGTACGCCGTGATTACAAGAGAGTGATTCAAACGCCAAACGGAATACGGACATACGGAGGGCAGTCGCGCGTCAAACCGGATAAGTTTTGTTCGTAAAGTACATAATTGCCAAGCTAAACACAAGTTACGCGACGGAACATTCAATGTGTAAGTATCTATCGGCGATTGGAACTATTGGAAAGCGATCATCAAAACGACAAACAAATCGTACACTAGACTTTAACGGGCCCCGAGTCCCGCAGTCGAGGCTGTTTAGTCCGCAGCCTCAGGGTGCCGAGTAGCACCAACCGCACCATCATCGCGAGCAAGACGCTTTCCTCGCCGCGGTAAGTTGCGGCGTGGCAAAGGTCGGCTCTGAGTGACCAACTCTTCATCCGTCTCCGAGTCTTCAGACGGGGAAAATTCAGAGTCAGAAAGCTTACGCTTATGTCCTCTGAACGAATCCTGGTACCATTTTTGATAGCGATGGAATGCCGTGTGAAGTTTGGCGCGACTGAGTCCCGAGCGGAAATGATCCCAGCCAACGGGGAGAACGATCGGCGCAGCGAAAAGGTTTCTATCCACCGGAATTCGAAGCTTTGTATAGGCGTCACGGTGGGCCTTCATGATCGTTGCTCTGATCTTAGCCAATCCATCGTTGATGATCTTCTTTACATGTTCCATGTCGGAACCATTACCACGAGCCGGGAGTTCCTGCTGAACATTAGACGAAGCAAAACCACCACGTCGGAGACGGTCGGACGCACCCCGTAAGCAAACCATTGTGTCGGCTCCATCGACTCGCGATCGACCCTCAGTTTTCCGTCGTCTCCCCTCAACCAAACGTAGTATTGGACACAATTGATGTTGCACCAAACATGTCCACCCGCGGAGACCGGACCCATAAAGTTTTCGGGGAGAGCTGAAACCGGCTGCGACTGATTGGAGTCCGAGTCATTGGACTCGTCCTTGACGAGTTGTAGGAATTGGGATAAATTAAGGATAGAGGGGTCGTTCTCAAACCTATCCCATGTGGTAGAGGTTAGAACGGGGGAGCGGTACTTGCGTTCTTCATGAATTAGGACGGCGCAAACCATGTCGAGATCCGGAAGCGATTTGACAAGTTTCTTGAGTTTAGCAAAGAGCTGGACGGGCGTTTGAGAAAAGGCGCATTCGAAAATGAGGAGGTGCTTTTCGAGCTGCGCCTCCATCGAAGAGATGGAAACGGTTAGGTCAGGGATTGCCGTAATGTGTTTGGTGACGAGTGTACAGATAGGGCTGGCATGGACCCGGAAGTCGCGCCCACCCGCCAGAAAACCCTCAGCCAAGGAAATAGCTTCGTGAGTTCTAAACAAAGTGATGAGGTCCTCTGCGGGAGTGTCGTGAACGCGACTCGTCCATTCGACCATGAGGACTTTCTCCTTTGTGAGATATGTCAACCTAGCAAAACGAGTAAATCAAGGATTCGGATCGAGATTCACACGAAGGTATCTATAGCTTACTTTAGTTTATGTAGGAGCTTCCGGGAGCTCTCGACGATATGCGATAACGAGATAAAGTCTGTGTACGAGACACCCGAATATACCTAGCAAGCAGCAAGTATTAATTAACGAATGGAGCCAGGTTTCAATCAAACTTACGTCACACTCCTGGCCGTGGTTTCGGAGAATACCAGGAGCAGCGGCCTCGAGGGCTGCTGCACAATCGATGAGCTGAACAAGTTAAGATTGATGGTTTGACAATTCTCACATACCAGAGGGAGACACCGTCCCCTTCCGAACCATGCCTGAGCGTTTTGCCATACTGGGTAATGATGCCACAGTGTCTCCAACCGCTGAGCGACCGGTAACACCCTGTACATGTTGGGCGGGGGATTCAACCTGTTGAATGTGGGGGATACCACTCGAATCACGCCGTAGGGGATCTAAGGGTCGTGGGTGGATGGGGTCTGGAGTAATATTCTTTGACGTATAAAAGCGATAACCGGGTGTCGATAGGGCGCGTGGAACAGAATGCAAATGAGTTCCACTAAAAATGCGTGCCACTCCGTGAACGCTATTAGATTCGACTGCACTGTGGAGAGAAGGAGGGGTTTGATGAGAAATAATAGGAGGCATTGGTGCAACGTCGATCTCCAGGTCTCCTGGGTGAAAATGCTGCGGACTGTGGGCCTGTGGCGGCCGTGCTGAGTCTGACAGGGGGTTAAACCGTTAAAGCCTGTGATTTCGACGATACCGTTTACCCCCGAGCGGAATGCAATCGGAATCCGTCGGGTTGGCTTGAGGATAGGACTCGGTGGTGAAAGTTCCGGAGTTAGAAGGATCGATCTATCGAATTTAGCATATACGGAAGAGAAAAGACGCACGGGCCAATGATTGCACGTTTCAGTCTGTTTTCAAGTTTCGGCTATCTGGTGATCCAGCCGGCTGCTTGTCCATCGCATGTCTCCTAGAAACGAGTCAGAACCACTTCTCTGTCCGTGTTGACGGAAGGTTTAGAGTAGGAGAAGCTTGGTTCAGGAACCTACGTTGTAACAGCCTACACGGCTAGCTGGTACTAGCAGATGATGGCAACTAATCACTTCGTGTGTTTAAGCAAACGTTTACAGAGTTTGAATGAATATATTCTCTCACAAGTTTTACGCGATAAAACTTGAACTTTCGAGTCTTGACGGGGAATCTTCTGTTGAGCGTGAATATAGAATTCTGAAGGAACTGGAGCAAAATGAAGGAATTCCTCGCGCTACTGGTTTGGCAGGCACGGGGAGGCTAGTTACTTATGATGGACTAGTCATTGATCTCCTCGGGCCCTCATTACACGGGCTCATCGAGCAACACAAGAAGCTCCACGCTCACACAGTTATAATTAGGTCGTCGACAGAGCTCGCGTTGGGCAGCAACACTTTGGTTTAATGATCAAGGATAAAAAGGACACTGTAGTTAAGACACTGCGACTACCATAGATATAGTGTCAACGTTGTTGAAACGTTACTACTACCACGCCGGTGATGAAAATATACATGTATATATCCTTGGAGTCAGCATACTCGCCAGGCCCCAGGTTGTTCCGCAGGCTATATCTTGATTAACAGATCCGAAAACGCCTCGTGCGTGTACGCACACGCTGACAAGCCTTCCACCGCCCGCAGATTGTCCACTGGCATGTACAGATTGTCCACTGCATGTACAGATTGATCACCGAGCACGCAAATTCGCACACGAACTGCATGTGTTGGTTGTCCCACGGGTCCGCACCGAAACAAATCGTCGTATTGGTTTAGAATTCCCAGCGGATGCTCATTACCTAGAAAAAAATTTACAATAAAAAAGGCACGCCGGTCAGGTCAGGAGCGGAACGGAGGCAAGGCAGAAGACAAAACCACACCTTTGGCCACCATCCTCTGCACCTCGTTCCGATACTCGGTGACGAGCCACTCGATTCCCTGATTATGCTCTACCAAACCCAACGTCTGCCCAATACGACCCGCTCTTGAAGTCCTTGTCCATGTCAGTCCAACCACAGCAGGTTCCAGACCTCCCTGAACAGTGTGATTATCTGCGAATCAACGTTAACCGCGAGCCAGAACCCGTCCCACAGAGCCGGATGATCTCGAACAGACGTCCGTTCATGGATATGTCTCGTCGGTTGACGTCGTGCAGCTATGTCAAAGACCGGTAAGGAGTCGAGCTTCTTGCGGAATGCGGTTGATTCAGACTGCAGCTTTTGACCCTCTGCGCATAATTCCCAACCTTGTCCGAGCACGTCTTCAACACGTTTCATGAAGGTCAAGAGTTGATCGGTTTGTTGGGCCCCGTATCTGATCGGACATGTCATTGTGATATTTGAACTGGAAACGACGGCGCCAGCCAGTATGGTTCAAGAGAAGTGACGGAATGTGTGCCTCATTGTTTAGACGATTGATGTATTCCTTGACAGAGTCGATGAGTAGCAGTGATCGGGATTGAGCTCAAGGTACTAAGAAAAGACGACGACTACCTTTGCTCGAATGAAAAGCGTATTAAACGTTCCTACGCCTAGGAAGATGCAAGATTGAACTTGTTCAAGTTCAAGTTGTTCAGTGAAGAGTCCGAGTCGGACTCGGAGGACAGTTCATTGTGTTATGTAATCGTTTTCCACGAACACAACGATTACAATTACAAACTAGATAATGCGTAAAAAAACTCCTTCGACCAATATCTATTCAGCCAGAAATCGGTAGAAACTTCGTAGCTACTTTGATGGGTCAGCCTGTTGTGTGCACTATCACCAAAGTGGGGAATCAGGTGAGCGGGCGATCGAATTAGTGAGACAGGAATAACGTCGCCTATACGGCTACCATCTCGTCTGATGGCACGTCGGAGGAGATGCATGCCAGTGCCGGGATGAGTAGGAAGCCCACGTTGAGGGATAACATCAAAACGCTGTACATATGCTAGAAAATGGTCTGTTCGAAGGATCCGAAATATCAAGCATAGCTGAACGACAGAGTGACCTATGGGCGATATAGATAAATAAGTGGTCCACATACGTCTGATGAGGGACGTACCATCCAGACCATGTCTAGGCCAAGAACTTTCTGGTACGTCGTTGACTATGACCGAATCGTATAAACCGTACGAGTTATGAGCAGACGGAGGTGTTGCTCGCAACGTCTGTGGCGCGTCTGGAATGATCTTGTGGTAGCACATCTGTTGGATCCGAATCTTGTACCAGACTTGTATGTGATCAGATGGTAGATGCTCCTTGTGGAATCTGACCCCAGACACAAGATGAGGAGACGAGGTCTTCTCGCGAAATAAATATTCTTGGATGGCTACATGTAGATCCGGAATGTTGAATGTAGTGGCGGCTTCATCTATACTTGTTCGCAATGAGGGTTTGAGGGCCAGGTGGAAAGCTGTAGTCGCAGTGGAAAAAGTACGATAAGGTCTGGGCACATTTGGAACAGACCCGCGCAAGAGGGTCTCGGCGACATCGAAGTAATTGACTGGAGTGGCCACAAGGGCCGCGATACCTAGATGATCGGAAAGTGAGAAATTGTCCTCATCTGGCTCACGCTGGTCGTCGTGATCCAACGTTTCGTCGTGATCCTCGCCAACTCGCTCTGGAGGTGCATTCCTCTCCAAGTAGGTAGCGATGTCGAAACGCAAACATTTCTCAGATCGATCGAGGTACCTAGCGATCTGGTTGTAATAGTCCTTGTTATTTCCAGCCCGAGCAGGAATCTTGATTGCCTGAACGTGCGCATGTTCGGTGGGGTCCGCAGACCATTGCATGACGGGGCCAGCGCGCCGGATATCCGCAACGACGCTTTGAAGCAGCTCCAATTTTGGTATTCGCCAACCGTCCTTTCGTGCTCCTGCGCGTATAACGGCGTCCTTGTGGTCGTGAAAATCTTGCAAAGATTTCGAAATCTTGAGTAGCATATCGTCTGTAAAACTCGGAGCCTGCGCCAAATAGCGGAAATCCATCAACGCTCGAATAGCGATCAAGAATTGATGGGGGACCGCGCCAGCAATAACACCAACTAGATAGCGTTGGACTGCCCGATGGTCACGGCCAGTGACCTGCTTGAGCTTCGATATTCCGTCTTCGAATGACCGGTATCCTACAGTTGTTTGGAGTAGCGAAAAGCGGAAATCGATTTCTTGCGCTCCTACGACCGAGACGCACCATTGAGTATCATGGTCCCAACAAAATCGGTGGAAATGATGAAGGGGTTCCGTATGAAGGAAGGACGATGGGTCGGACTGAGGCCAGTCCTTCCAAAACGGGGAAAGAACCCCGTTCAGTCCGATCTCCCTAATCGACTTCAGAAAAATCTTGTAGTCCGGGGGATCTTGTTTAACGTGTACGGTGCGGATGGCGATAAGAGTCGCTGAGCCGGTGCGGGGATCATGGCGGAAAGGATCACCGAAGTCCTTGGACTCGGCCATTGTTACCGGTGATACCTTGGGACTTGTTCCGGCAAGAAGACTCTGTTCGGGGGTGTCGGCGATCCATGCTGCAAGTGGCGTGTAGCAATATCGTAAGTTCCCCACCGGATCACTCATCATCACGCCTACAGAAGCGGCAACCTTCAACGGCTGTAGGATGCGGTCCAATGCCTGATGGAAAAGGCGGTCTTGTAGTAGGCTGCGTACGCGGCTAGTCTTATGAATAAACTTGGCAATCGGCAGTAGTCCGAGAAGCATGTATCCGTCGAGAGAGGTTTTGCTGCGAATGGCAGGATCAATATTGGCGAGGCTTATCAATAAAGGGTGCGCGAGACGGTTGCCGGTCATGACTGATATATTCGTTTTATCAGAGGACAGCACAACGCCCAAAAGTGTACTCCCCGCGGGGAGTTCGCGCTATACCTGCGCTGAGTAACTGACCATCCGGAGCAGTAGTTCGACGTACCTGAATATCCCAAGCTTGATCGCCACTCATCCAGTCGTTATATACACGACATATCTTCATAGCCGAGGTCCAGACCTTGCGAGGTACGAATTCGATGTGCGTTGCCAGCAAAGGATGGCTCAGAAACGATTGAAGGCACTCAATCGGTTGACGGTAGAAGACCCGCACAGCATTTTTCGTCCGACCCTCAGGTTTCAACGTCTCACATAACCACGCGGGTCCCGAAGGCAATGTTTCCGCGCGGCTGCGTAGCTGCTTTCCTGTACGGAACGAGAGGGGTGTGCGCTTGAGCTGAAAGAGAATCAAATTCGAGTCCTTAAACAGCGCAGATCATTACTTACAATATCTAGCGAAAGTAAGGAGTCAATTGCTGATAGGCTGAGATGTGAGCGGAGGAGCCAAGACGCAAACTGCCACTCTTCTTGAGACGCGAACGGGAAGTAGAGATTTTCTTGACGTTCGGCGGCATACCTATCCTGTCTAAAATTATCCATAAAGGACTTCCCGCCAGGAAATGCCTCGCTACAGCCCTCGTACAGTTCCACGAACGCGGCCGGGGGGACTTCAGGTAGCTCGGTCTCATTTCCTTCCGTATCCATTTCAACGTCGGGATTGTCGAAATGGAAATCCAAGTCATCCTGGTGTGAATCGAGATCACGGAAGTCGCTAATTTCATCGCCAAGAGCTCCCGATATACCAGGTGGGTCTACCTTCTCCGGGCGAGTACGAACAGGTGTTGGGCGGTTGGAATAGTCTTGATGGATGGTACGGTTGCCAGATCCACACGATCCGAGAGGCTGATTCATGTGTTGCAAAACATTAGTTTCTGAACAAAACCGCTTTCCGCATTGAGGGCAACTGATAGTCTTGGACTTCCCTCGATTCGTTTTTGCTCTGGGCATGTGGGATTCAAGAATTTGAGGTTGCAATTTTGGTTTTTGGTATGCAAAGTGCGACTGCACGTGATGATCGATTTCACGTACGGCAATATTAATAATGTTGATGACATTGTGCCGAGTCAAGCTACTAAGAACTGATATCTCCCTCGGCGAGTCCTCCATTGGCAGAAAAGCAATGGACCAGAAACCACAGCAATCTGCGCCGTACTCTCAGCACGGATCAGATACCGTTTTTCATCTCTCTCCGTTGGGATTATGTCTCAACCCACATACCATCGTAGCTTCATGTATGGTTCACCCAGGCCCTTCTCAATCGCCCACTGGCCTGCAGCACTCAGCAAAACACCGCTCGGATGATTACGAAGAAAGTATCGAGTTTGATTGTCATGTGAGTATATTGGTCCAATCCTCGATATCTGCAGTTTGAGCTTCTCTCCAAAGTCACACAATGCGGCCACGGAGAACGAGTCGGACGTTGTTGTCCCGACTCCAGGGAATAGTTCTGAAGCATATCTACTCCTGGAGGCCGCTCGTGCTGATCGTCAAGTACGACTTACCCGCCGGAACCTTGCACATCAGATTATTCATCGTAATACTCTCGTACTTCAGTACAACAGGTTACTTCTGGAAAAAACTGAGGACGACCTGCGTACCGCGGATCGTTTTGTAGGCCACGTTCGGTTCGTGATACGGAAGAGTGGAATACCGGTCGCACTCGAGTATGCGATGCGAGAAGACTATGTCACTGCGTGTGGTGCGCTTTAACATTACTAATGGTCCTACGTCGGATTAACTACTTTTGATATTGGCAGGCATTCCACATCCAAGTACTGACAATTGTCCCAGGGATGCGTCTCGTTCATTGGATGTAACTTTAGATTGACAAGTTGCTTGTACATGCCTTGAGCCAACTATACAGTTTATACCAGAAGCGGAATCTACTTCGAACCGTGAGAGTTTGTCGACGACACGTAACATTAACGGCATGGACCCAACAGCTTTTCGAAGGGACGTCCGAGTCTGAGAATAAATTTCCAACGAGTGGTGGTGGCTTGCATGTGTGCCGTTACTGTAGACGATAAATCTCTGTATTTTATCATAAGAAAAGGTAACAAAACCAAAAGAAAGACAACGTCTCCTGCTATTGAACTCAGGCGCCCACCTATTTTTATTTATTCCATGATTGCTGACAATGACTGGAAGCCCGTGATTACGCTCAGGGCTAGTCTCGGGATTGAGCTTCGGGTGTATCCGGCGAGATGGTCCGAGACTAGCTCAGGGCCGTCGATACGGCGGTTACCACGCATTCGACGAACGACACTTTCTCAACTTGGGACATGGTCAGGCGGCGAACCGGGAAAGGAGCGGACGAGCGCATCACATACCGCACAGAAATCATTAATCATTCCTGGAACATTGAGGCCTCCGGTCACGATGGAAGTGGAAAGGAGAGGCGGATGCAGAGTCGAAACTTAACCATAAATGAAACAAGTCGATTCGGATATCTCCATTTCACGAGGGGTTAGCCTGCAGGCAGAACAAACATGATGCGGTGGAATAGGGGTAGAGGGGAAGAAAACGGGTGGTAGAGTGTGGTACCGGGACTGCTCGTTTCGGGTACGTGGGGTCCCTAACGAGCAGGATTCTGGCGCGGAAGCGGCCGCCACATGACAAGAGATACACTATGGCTGGGTCACGTTATGATACCAGCTGTTTATGGCCACAGTGTGACAGCTGCAACGTGCCTCTTGAACTGACGCTGACAGACACTGGACACACAAACAATATTGTACTTTTTCTTCTCCGATGAAGTTCTTTTTATCCATCCCCCCGTTTTTCATTGAACCGTTAAGGGACGCTCGAGGCGAGAAGGGGCGGACGCCAGAGGGGTTAGGCTTCAATTCCAATTCCCTGATCCGTGGATTAGTATTTGCCAATCTTCAATTCCAGCGGCACTCTCCGACGCCCATCCAACCCAGTGATTGCGGCAGAACGACTCGGAAGCTCCAACTTTTCTGTTCGTTCAAAGGAACGGAGCTGAAATCCATTCCATGGGCTCATTTATTGACAATTCTCTTGGAGTAAAAGCGGCTGAAAGGGTCGTCGACGTTGTTGCAGCCTGGAAGGCTGTCAAACCTGCCAGTGAACGTTTGTACGGGAAGAGTTATTGCCTCAGCAAGGCGCAGACCCGTCGCAAACCGGTAAAGAAAACACAAGCCTTTCGTTACTCGTTCCCGCTCTACGCCCGAAATTCATCTCAGATCATGAAGAAGTGCTGTCTGTCTGAACATAGACTGCTAGCTGTTGTACTTATACTAGTAGACACAACGTTTGAGCGCCGCTCGGACGGGAGCCCAGTTGCCATTCAGAACTAGCAGGCGAAGATCGATCAGACTCACTCGGAGTATGTTTCAAATCAGTTGTGACAGTGGACAGCGCCAGGAGTCACGTCGGTCATTTCCGCCACAGATTTGAAATTTGAGTTCGTACCGTAAACTTTCCTACTATAAGTAGCGCGGAAAATTCCGACACTAGTAAGTGCTTTCCTAGAACGGCTCGAGACTACTGCTGTAAGTATCCGTTCTTGAGGTTGAAACATTGACTTTCCCTGTACCCAATCGTAGTGGCGCTCTTGCGCCAAGTCCCCGACTCTTGGGAATATATGTATCAATTTCGGAATAACACGCCAATGATAGTTACTTAGTGTACATAGCCTTCGAGTCAGCATAAGTTGCCAGGTCCTAAGTTGTTCCGCAGCCTGTATCTTGATCAACAACTCTGAAAACGCCTTGTGCGTGTACGCACACGTCAACGAGTCTTCCACTGCCCGAAGATAGTCCATGTACAGAATACTACAGATTGATCACCAAGCTTGCAAATTCGCGCACGAACTGCACGCGTAGGTTGTCCCGCGCGTCCGCACCTGAAACGAATTGTCGTATTGGTTTACGAGTCCCAGTGGATGCTCATACCTATGAAAATTTACAATTATAAAAGGTACGCCGGTCGGGTCAGGAGCGCAACGCGGCAAGCAGAAAACCAAACACACCTTTGGCCACCATCCTCTGCGCAGCGCCTCGTTCCGGGACTCGGTGACGAGCCACTCGATTCCCTGATTATGCTCTACCAG
>JBBPOY010000165.1:0-15770 GCA_038091675.1 Leccinum proliferum | reverse complement strand
CTTGGATCCCATGGGATTTCCCTATGGGATCCAAGCTCGGCCCTCGGTGTCCCCCCGAGTAACCTCCATCAATATGACAGCTAATGTGGCTGCCATCCGGGGGCCAAACAACATAATGACTCATATTTTCGTTTGGCTCCCGGATGCTCCATTAATATGAAAGCTATTGAATATAGCTACCATCCGGGAGCCAAACAACATAATGACGAAGAAAATGTTTTACATGTCATCTATCTGAGAAATCCTATGGGATCCAAGGTCGGCACTCGGTGTCCCCCCGAGGAACCACCAATAATACTCAAGCCAATGCAGCTGCGATCCAGGAGCCAAACGAAAATATGACGAAGAAAATGTTTTACATGTGATCTATCTCCGAAATCAGATGGGATAAAAATATAACGAAGACAATGTTTTACATGAGATCTATGTCCAAAATCAGACAGGATCCAAGCTCGGGAATCGATCTCCTTGCGAGGAACCACCATGAATATTAAGACAGAACCTGGATCAATATTCAACCTAATCCAGCTACCATCCTGAGGACTCACAAAATATGACCAAAATCCAATGGCATCCCAGCTCGGCCATCATATTCAAGGATGGGCAGCTGCTATCGAGGAGGCACACAAAAACATAACGAAGCTCAGATGGGATTCCTCCAAGGTTCTCGGTTGTGTCCAAACGGTCCGCCATGAAAATGCAAGGCAATCCAGCCACCATCCGTACGAACAAGAGATGTCATTACAGCTCGGCGTTCGGTCGCCACCCGAAGTACCTCCATCCATAATCCAGCCAATCCAGCCACCATCCGGGACGGACACAAAAATATTTCTAAGATTAGATATCATCCCAGCTCAGCCCGCAGTCGTCTCCGGAGGAACTGCCATTAATATGCAAGCCTATCCAGCCGCAATCCGAGAGGCACTCAAGAATATTACGAAAATAAGATAGAATCCCTGCTCGGCTCTCGGTCGCCTCACGAGGAAAGAACTTCACAAACACAAGACGTACCGAGGCTTATACCAATTTGAACACTAAACTATATATTTACAGTGGATACGATACAGTAGACTCAATGGTAGGATTAAGACGAAAATGACCAACATACCTACTGTTTCTTAGGATTGGAACAGCCCGGACGAGAACATTTGGGCATCCGGGGCCATCATCGAGTTGAAATTGGACCCGTGATCCGCCGATGATGAGGTATTGTCGATAGCCAGCCGAGGCACCCCGATGGGCTTCTATCCGTTGAACAAAAGGCCGGCACGGATGGTCCCGAAACGAGAACCAAATTCGGTCACGGTGTTGCGGCAATCTTCGGGATGATTGTTGGCATTTAACCACAACTTAAAGCATCTCACCGAGGCCTCAAAATCACCCGAACACATGTCTCAGGGACAGGAAACTTGGAGTGTACCTGAGGAATGGGCCCTGTCGCTTTCCGATGTCTTCGCTCGGTATATGGTCTCACGATTCAACTCCATGTCGTCAGGAACCGACCTTAAGCATACCGGCCTTGATACTTCTCGCTTATCACTCAGAGCTCTGTGTGAGGCGGACAGAATGGTGAGGATCCTATTGCAAGCATACCGTAATAAGGGTGAGCCATACATCCTTTGAATTCCTGCCCTCCGAAATCATCCTGAACAGTGGTAATTGATACAATCGACATCATTCGGCTTGGGGAGAAGGCTAACATTCGCCAAAATGGTCTGCAGACGAAGCCAAAGACAGCTGATGAAGCCGAAATAATGATCAATTCGGAGAGCAAAGACTTCGAGCTGCTTACTGAACCCTCCGTGATCATCGAACGTTCGGGATATATCCTGTTGTGGTATTTACCGGGATTCGTGAGCGACCCGAATCAGGTCAGAGCAGCTTGACAATCTCCTTTACAAATGAATGCTGATTCCTATCTAGGATTATATGTGGCAGCAATTACATCTCCTGCGCACGCCGCTCCATCGCAGTATCAGTTCGAGAGCTCTGGAGATCTGGAGGACCTCGGAACGTTTTTTTAGGGCAGGAGCCGAACTGCGTGGAGCTATTAACTTAGCGCCGGCTTGGTTTCAGCAAGGCAGAAATGTCAGTAAGCAACATGTGAACAAAATATCCTTAAGCTTAGCCTCTATCTCCCATAGGGTGAAACCCATGACCCCGAGGTTTCGGCTTTGCTCAAAAAAGGCCAGGAACACAACGGCTGTCGCCGCTGGTTGGAGGAAATGCATGAGCATAGCGCATTACTGTCAGCCAGCCTGGCGATTATGAATCCCGAGATGTATGCCGCGGGTCAGCAAGCAATGTTGAGGTTAAGCCGGTGGTCCTCGGAGCAAAAGAATGTCGAAATGCAAGCTATCCTTCCCGTTTGGCCATCTGTTTTTAGCGTCGTCTCAGTCATGGCTAATCGCATGAGCCCCCTGCACACCGACCGCAACGGGCGCCCTCAATTGTTCGACCTCCTGGTAACGGTGGGCAACTATAGGGATCTTGACATCGCTATCCCGACTGTCTCTCGGCGATTCAGGTATAATCCTGGATCTGCGATTGCATTTTCGGGGCAAATGCTTCAACATGGGGTGGGGCAGTGTGACGATGATAGGGCGGTACTCTCATTTTATATGAGAGATAATGTGCATCAATTTGTCGATGTACCGAGGAGTAATTACATGGATTACAGCAAGGTCGGCCAGTCATTTCTTTGACGGCCCTGTAGTATTGGAGAATACAATACGAACTGTTAAAGATTTATAATTCACTATTCTTCAAAGGTTCCCGAACCATCTTGAAGAATATGGATTGTGCTTCAAATACTACTGTGTCTATTGCCGAAGTGAATCTATCCGTCTCCAAGCGTCGCTCATCTCTTCTTCGACTGCCCCTAACTCGTTCAAGTTAACCTGTAGATCGGCCAGCACCTTATCCTCGAACTGATCAAACGTGGAGTTGTACGTCGCATGTAAAGGCGAAGGAGACTCGGGCCAGCAGTCCTACGCTCATTAGTCTATGACAACTGTCGAGACATGACAATGACTCACGTCAAAATATTCTCTGGCTCGGTATACCGCCCAGTCCGGTTTGTTACATTCGTCGGTTGTATGGAATTCTGAGTCGTCGATGACCCACCAGGGATTGTCCATTCCGAACGTCGGTCGACAATGCTGATGGCTCCATTCAGGCAGGACGTTCCGAAGGTTCCTGAACAAGTCCCAATTGAGAGGGTGCGACGAGCGAATGATCCGCTCCATCGATTCGACGCCTCCCTCGTGTATGAGATCACTCCAACAGAAGGCGACCGGGGGTTGGACAGTTTGCCGAGCTGCGTATGTAGCCAAAAACCAAGTTGCCATATCCTGTGGGTGAAATAACGTGAGTTCGAAAGGATATCATTGACCGAAGACATGTTCGGCACTTACAACCTCCTTCCCGAGGCTTTCATACCAAGTCTTGGGCCATTGGTCCCGAGGACATTCGCGCAAGATGCCGACAGCCGCGTCGAATCGGAGAGCGTAATAGAAGAGGACCATGTGAATCCAGCTTTGGGAGATATCGCTGAATGGGCGAGGTGGAGATGCTTCCGGTCTATCCATTAGGTTTTTGATGATCGTGAATGTGGAGTATGCTAGAATTTAGCTTGGTATTCTTTGCTTTTATATCGGGTCATCGGCAAGTTCCGGGGTGGGGATCACAATGGGTGGAACACCTGAATCCACATATCACAAGACAATAGAAATCACTGGATCAACCGGTACCTATATTGGACCTTGGTTGTCTTTGTCACAAATATGCCAGACAGTCAAAAATATAATCAAACAAAGGCATCCGAGCCATCCGAAATTACCCAACGATGGATGTGCGAATGGCCCCGGATCGAATTTCAAATTACATAGAGTGGCCCGGCCTTATGTTATAGATATACGGAGACTGACAGAGCATTTCAGTTAAAGTATATCAACATGGATCGTACCTGAGAATTGAAAGAGGTACCTTTTATAAAAGTTTAAGGGGCCGAAATATTGAAGTGCCGAATTGCTTCCATCCTTTGCCAGGACTCAAGCATCTCGGCTTCTTGCTTTTGCAACTCCTCCAAATTGATCTCTAGTTCACTGAATATTCCTTCACCCAGCCGAGTAGGCTGGGTGTATTTTGCCACATCCAAGGGCGATGGGTAATCGGGCCAGCATCGCTATATTAGTTAGACCCATTGTCACCATATCAATTCTGAAATTGACGCACATTGAAATAATCCCTTGCTCGGTAAAATACCTGGTCCGGTGAGTGGAATTTGAAGTGGTCTGTGAATCGGGAGATGGGGGCAATCCACCACGGGTTGTCCATACCGAACGTCGGCCGAACATGTTGATGCAGCCACCCCGGGAGGATTTTTCGCAGTTCCGCAAATCTGTAGTCATCGAGAGGTTCCGAATCCCGAATCAATCGGGCTAGAGAGTTTTTGGAATGTCCATCAAACATGAGGCCGTACCAAGACCTAGCGACCGGGGGTGGGGCAGTGTGCCGAGCTGCGTAGCATCCGAAATGCCACATCGCGGCGTCCTGTGGAGACAATACAAAGATCTAGCATTCGCATTGATTTAATGATCATACTCGACTTACTATCTCAACCGAGATGTTTTCAAACCAGCCTTTTGGCCATTGCTCCGGGGGTGTTTCTCTCAAGATGCCCATAGAAACTTCGAATCGAATGGCATAGTAGTACAGAACCATTTGCAACCAGCTTTGGGGGATATCCCGGAATTCCCATCGTGGGCGTTGCATCAGGGCTTGGACTCGGATGGGCATGTTGATGGAAATAGAAATTGATTGAATTCAGATAACAAGGTATCGGCAAATGCCGCCATATACAATTGGTAAAGCTAGTATTCAAAGAACCAGAATTGAAAGGTAATTATCGTAAAGCTACAATAAATCTACTATTTTATATTTTTCACCCTCGGCATGGCAATTCTCCCGAAGTCGGGAGTATATGGCCTGCTGTTTGGCCGCGTACGCGGCTCTACCTCGGCAACCGTCTCGATTGCTGTCAACAGCAAGCCGATTCCACATCTTCGCCTTATGATCGAAGAAATTTTCGGTCCATTGAAACTCGGCCAAAAGCAAATCTTCCTCCTCTTTCCTCCTGTCCCTCGTCGCTTTCGCCCTCAGCCAATGAACCCGATAAACTATCGTCCCGACGTCAATTAAAATATATTCTTTTGGATAACGGACCTACATTCTGACATCCAGTCATTCGTTTCCGTATCTCTCGGGATATCCATTGTCCAAAACCATGCGAGCTGGTTGTTGCGATGGTCCCGAGTGTTCGGCTTAGATACCGCTGTGCTGACTTTGAGGTCCTGGTCCTTGAGCAATTGATACCGGGACAGCAACTCTTCATCTGCCTCAAGGCTGATCATTGCTACGCGGCATTTCCGATACACAGCTGCATGCTTTCTAACAACGGCGTCGACCGAGTTCACCTTTCCCCAAGCCCGAGTGGTTTTCGCTTGACTTTTCGCATGTCTTACCTCGGTCCTGAATAACACAGACTTGTCGGCCAACGCAAGGCGAATTTCGTGCAGAGCGTCGTTGGCCTGGCCGATCCGAAGTTTGAGCTCCAAGTCAATTAGACATTCGGCGCCTATGGCTCTACATTTGGACGTTCCCAGAGTCGATGGTAAAGGCAATACTGTCTCTTCAGATGTTTCGTCCGTAGTCTCATAATCAGCCTCAATGTCCTCGGGAGAGTATGCCAATTCGGTGACCTGTGAATTCAACTCTTCGTCGTAAGGCTGGTTGACATATACAGGGGCCTCCGCAAGGAATGCCGAGATTTCTGTCGTGAGTTTGTCGGCCCTTCGGACCATGCTGAGCTTTGTCAATTCGGTAGCTTGACTATTCAAGGATTTGAGCTCTCGGCTGAGAGTAATCTGCGATTCCTGGATATTGAGTCCCTTTGATAGCCAGGTTGCTGCTCCTCGAGGTATATCTCCACTCGGTGACTTGCTCGAAAGGATCCCGAGCTCAACGGCTCGTAGTGTCGGAGCTGAATTCAACGAGTTTGTATAATTCGCCTTCAGTCTTCATTGACACACACCTTTTTTTAATTGAATCTCGTAAATATCCAAAGACGTCGGATCGGTCAGGCGGAGATCCCTCGCATTCTGCTCCTGTCCCAGCCAATTCTGTTTTTGAGTTTCGGGAACCTCCGCATCAAGGTCATAAAATGCCGCTTGGGCGATCCCCAGGGTCTTTCGAGCGGACCTGATCTTGCGACCGAGAGTGCCAGCTGAGTGAAATGTCAGGCCCGGGTCCGAAGTAATAAGAGGCATGCTCGAATATACTCACTCATTCGGACCATTTTGACGAAATTGGAGTCGCTCATTTGAAAGTCCAGCAACTCTTGCCGATGTGGGGACGACATGCCTCGAGTGGATCCGGATACAATATTCAACACCGACCAAAGTGTTTCGATTACCTCCCCGTCGACCCATCCGGCTCCAGGAATAAATAATGGAGCATACCGAGCAAAGCATGATTGCTGATGTCCATGAACGTGCCAAATCCCAATTCCAGGAACAATTTCTAAATTGCTCGCGATGTCGATGAATTCACTCTTGCTAACCCGAGAACGCAACTTTTTGTTGTAGGCGCAGTTTACGTCGTAAAAACTGATCACCCGAGTAATGCCCTTCATATTGTGACCCAAGGCATTCGACAATGAATAGTCCATGTTGACTTGGCTGTCCGAGAGTCAGTCATCCAATCGACACTTGGGAGTCATTCATACCGTTCCCCTTTTTGAAAATCTACGACCGAGTGAGGAAAGAAGCAACCGTGCCGAGCACAGGCTGTCGCACCGATTCCGGTCGCCTCTAGTCGTCCGTGGCTTGCATTTACCTGATTGACTGCCCTGTGGTTGTTGCATGTGGATCTCTGTCCAAGATATTAGCATCAATTTAAACAGGATCGTATCCGAATACCTCGAGAGCATGATTCGTGACTTTCAGATATTGATGATATTCGGGCCGAGTGACCATGTAGGCGAGCCCATCCATGAGCCATACTTGATCCTCAGGGTTCTTGTCTCGTAAATGTTCGGCCTTGAAATTGCCATCCATGACAAAGGTTCGGCTGTACTTCCAACTATTTTGCTCGTCGTCATTCGGCCGATGAAAGTCATGTAAAACTTACTCCGAAAGTTCTTCCTCGGTTCCTTCGACGTTGATTCCGGGTTGGGGACAGGTCGGACAAAACAAAGCCAACTCCCCTTTGTTCGGTTGCTGAGAGACATGGCCGAAGCCGTTCCATTTGAGGAGCTTAAGAACCCTCCATTGCCGAGCTACTCGAAGTAGCTCATGGTATCGGTCCTTCAGAAATATGAGCGACATAATGCAACATTTGACCTATACAGACCGGGACTAGATGAGGGAAGACGTTGGAAGTCACCCTGCGCAACTTGCTGTAGTAATTCATTCCCGAAGTCCCGCATTCCAAGTTGTCTCGGATGAAGTCGTCTAAGACTTGGAATGTAAATACCGTGCCGATGCTTTTCAAAGTCGCGGGAAACAGTCGGCATTCAAGGAGCTGGAGGTATTCCTCGGGGGATTCGTGACAAGTGCAAAAGTTTACCGTGAGAAAATGGACTCCCGAAACATCCACAATGGTAAGATAATCCTTTCCAGAGGGGGGCTTAAGATGGGGAGGGATCTCTTGATCTTGAGGTTCGAGGTCTGCCCATTCATCATCATTCATCGGTATTGGGCCGGCGGATACTAAAGGACTTGATTGGTCTCCGGACCGAGTGCTCGGGCAGCATTTCCCTCCATGACCAAGATGCAGTTCGAGGCCAGTCTGGTGAACAAGACATTAGACCGATAGTTTGAGACATTAAGATGGATCTAGTTGGCTCACCATAATCAATGCTGAATCTTCAAAAAATGATCCCGTCCATTGTTTAATTCTATGAAATGGACTCCTATGATGCTGTTCACGGCAGCAATTCGTACAATATAGCGGCTGACCGAAACAACCTAAGCAACGATATATCCCATCCTTTGCGCAAAAAGAGCATTGCCTGTGATGGGGCGGAGACTCCATCTCCAATAGAACCTGCAGGAATTCATCCTTGTGAGAGTACCAATTGCGGAGATACTCGTTTGGGGACTTCGCACTCTTGAGATTTAATGACTTGTCACAGACAAAGACTCACATTTTTCACCGGAAGTCGAAGGGGCTCTATGTCCCCTACATCGCTACTGTCAGGTGGTCAACATGTTTTCGTCGATTATACAAGTAGCATCCTTACATATTGCCATCAAATGTCCTATGAGTCCCGGAGCGAGTGTGCTTGCTCGGCGTGAAATATCCAGAACCCGTTTTCTTTGGTGTAGAATGAGTCTCTGCAATAGGTGCCTTCGATGGCATTTTCTCATGGACGTGCAAAAGCCGAAGTTCCGGGCCCTCGGTGATGTTCTTGGTTACCCATCTGGTGCGGGTGACAATACTGGGGTTAAGCCTTCGCTTTTGTGAAATGTGCCCCCGAGGCATGTTCAAGCACTTGTTGCAACGAATACAACTTAGGTGTAGATATCACCAACAGTCAGTCATTCCATGCTTCACATCCGACGCTCGGATTCTTACGTAGATGTCATAGTTACGCCCATGAGCCTTGACAGATAGCTGTCTCGGCTAAGCTCATAAATCCCCTTTCAGACAGATCAGACTTCTGTTCATGCTTCCTTCGAAGATCTCAAGACCGATATAGCCAAGCCGACACCCGGCAATGGAGGCACGCCCCCGGGTAACTTGGTGGGTCGGCTAGAAATCCTGTGCTAAAGAAGCAATTAGTAAAGAAATTAAACTAAATGTAGATTACAAGCAACGTAGATATTCTGACAAGTCACTGGGGTTGGAATAGTCTATACTTCTCATTCAAAATGTCTCGTACTGAAGTCAACTTTTCTGGTGACGAACTTGACACGTCTTTGCCCGAATACCCAGCCACTGCTGATATGCCTGACATGGGCGAGGACCTCGGTGGTAGTGAACAAGGATCGGACACCTCCGAGCACCTAGACAAACAAGCTCCCGACCCATCTGTGGCCGGTCCGAGCACTATTGGTCCTGGGGTTGGGGGAATATCAGCAACTGTGTCCGAGATACTCGCAAAGAGATGGTCAGCTTGGAAAGAGGTAAAGGGGAATAAAAAGAAAACCGTCTGGAGAAATATCGCGAAGGAGCTTCGGGACCTTCCAGAGCACAAGGGCCTCCCAGTAGCAGTCTGGGCCTTGAAGCTAAAGGTATATTTTACCATCCTTTCTATCATTTGACCATGACTCACATTCGGCCCAAGACATACCTGAAATGGATGCAAAAGCAAGGACGAACGCAAAAAAAAAGGACGACCTTTTTTGCCGAACCGACGTGGACTATGAGAAGGGTTTTCATTCATTACAATAAGAAAAAGATCAATGATATCTTGGAGCAAGAGTATAATGTGGTCCTTGGTACCTCGGAAATGGTTCGCAATTATCAGGCCGCCGTTAATGATGCCATGGAAGATCAAACTCCGAGCGAGGCGGCTCAGGACGAGCAAACGGCCCAGGATTGGAACAAGAATGGAACCCCGGACAGCGTGAAAGCAGTGTGAGTGGTCTCCTTGAGCTCGCAAATATCTGATGGACTCCGTATCGGATTGTTGTAGGTTTGCCGACCAGGGTGTCGGCAAGATCGTGCAGCAGTTCGCCGAGGAAATGTGGAAGCGCGGAGGGATCCGAATGGTCGTACTGACCGGTTGGAAAGACACAACGAAGGGACTTTTTTCTAACATGTTGGTAACACAACTCCAATAAGCCGTTTTCTTATTGACATTTGGCAGCTTCGACTTCAATCACGCCATCCAGGATGGTCCATCTTTCCATAGCTCTGCAGACTTTCAAGGTCAGTGGGACCTGTATGTTCGTCGATCCTTTATGGAGGAGGGCGACGAATTCGGCCCCGACGAGGGTGACGATTCGGGGCCGGTCGAACACAGCTCAAAAAAGCCGAGAAAACCTCGGAGCAACGCACACGTCGACAGAGTCACAAATGACGACGGCACGATTTGGATCCCGGACCTTCGACAATGCAATCGGTCGGACCTTCAGGACATGGTACGCGGTTTTCTAACTGCCCACTACAGTAAGTTGGTCACTACACAGCAGTCTCGGCTTTGTCGGTCATTGAATTTGTTTTCTATTTAGGGCAAGCTTGTAGGAATCCGAAGGTTTCGGCGCCTTTCAAGAAGCTCCCTCAACTTCAAGATGACTTGATCCTGGAACGTCACCTTCCCCCAAATTTCTATTTCCCTGACGACCCTAGCCATTTCAAGGTCGGCGAAGCTAAACGCTTTCTGGAATTTATTCGGGAAAGGCAAAAATTCCACTCAAACGACGTCTTCGCCTTCCAGTATACTCTCGATCGACAGGGCGATTTGGTGGACCCTCTTGATACTTCTGACGAAGAAGATGCAGCACGTCGGGCTCTGGAGACCAAACGAGCCAAAAAGTCAGCAAAAGCTAGATATGTGGAGGTAGAGGACGATGAAGCCGAGGAACACCCCGACACACTACCTGGGAAGAACCAACCGAGGCCACTGCTGCCGAGGGATGCAACCCAGGTCCATGCCCGAACTCCCGACTTGCCCGAGGAGGCGGATAATTCTGAACGAGAGGTGGAAGGCGACACCGCCGCGCTTCGCCTTAAATCGACCGAAATGAGGCCCGCTCGGCATGCTATTGCAAATGCCGGAAGCGACCGAACCAAGAACAGCAAAGACGAGAACAGTGATATCGGTGAGGAGGCGAGGAGAAAATCGATGAAAGGTAAAGGAAAGGAAGTACCCATGTCGAAACAATCTGTGGAGGGGAATAGACGGGCCCATCCTTCGGGGCCAACAACCTCGAAGCAATCGTCGAGAGGGTCGGGTGTCGAAAACCAGCCTCAGCACATCAATCCCTCAGGACAGCCGGGAAAGGAAGTGACATTCCGTGAGTACTCTGATATGAGTATAAATCCCCGTGACCCCGTCTAATGGTCAAAGCTATAGGTACTGTCGGTCCTGCTCACTCAAATGAAGAGTCTGGCAATTCGGCACCGAATGCGAATAGCGGGAGACGCACTGTCAGTAAGTGATATTTCAATTCGTTTTCGAGCCGAACAATTGAGCTTCGTCAAACCAGCTAAAAAGCCCACCGAGGGAACATCGACTCGAACAGATTCGGTGCCTGCGGATCATCCCGAGAATTCCCAGCTTAAACAAAAAGACCAAGTCGAACCACCGCGTGGCGGTAAGCTGCATGCACATTGCTCAATGAATATCCTATTTATTTGTCGAGTGTAGTAAAGCGGCCAAAAGGGCCCACAAAGGGGACATCGACTCTCACCGATTCGGTGCCTCAGGATCAGCCCGAGAATTCCCAGTTTAAACTAACGGACAAAGTGGGACCACCTCGTGGGGGTGAGCTGCATCTAAAATAATCATTGAATATCTTATTTATATGTCGAGTTTAGTAAAGCGGGCAAAAGAACCGAAAGGTGGGGCTCTCATCATCGTTGCTTTGTCTACATATCTTTGATTTCTCTCCCGGCCATAGTGAAAAAGAATACAGAATTGAAGCCAACGTCCTCAACGCCGAACGTGAACTCCGCACCGAGGGAAGCAAGGCCTCAGGCAAGTCGAAGATTCGCATCTTGCCGAGATCTTAATTAATCAGAGTCACCTTTATTGACAGACAAATCCCGAGACTCAACAGGATTCGGACCCCGAAGATCGTTCTCACAGAGCTTATCAACCAGTGCCGGTGGTGTCTTCTGCTGATCAGATCAATCCCGGGCCCGGTGCACCGAGGATCGCGACAAAACAGCCAGGCAAATTGAAATCAGCACTGAAGGGATCGACTGCTCAAAAGTCAATTGCGATCAAGGAGGCCCTCGAACATCAGGGTATCGGTAAGCATATCCTGATGTTTCACTATGTTGACCTTTATCTAACTGGAGTCGAATCCCACACTTAACTTCGATCAGAAGAAGGACCTTCTGACCGAGGCCAGGTTACCCCGACACGACTTCCTCGGCCCCGGGATGTTGACCTGCAGGCTGAAGGTCACGGTGAGATTAATTCAATGCTCGGACTGGATTCAAATTGATCACGTTCAGGTGGCCTAGATTCGACGACTCCTCGTCGATCGAACCGAGCTAGAAGAACTCCAGCTAGAGACGACGAAGACCTGCCGAATCGAAAACGGCCCGCTGAAAGTTTGCCAATTATCCGCGCTACAAAGAAGTCTCGCCTGAAATAAGGTATCGGCATACCTTTCTATCATTCATGCCTCAACTCGTACTGTTTGTATGCTTTTTCTTCCTTGTCACCAATCAATAGAACGTTGTTTTACATTGTGACTACGGTAGATACAATCTGTTGCCTATCTATTTACCAACGATATGAAAAGAATCTACATGAGGTTGATCAAAAAAGCTGAAGTAGAAGGCGACGGAACCTACTCACCTCATTTCAGAGGAAACAAAGGCGGCGGGACACCAAATGTCTCCATCACAGCGACCGAAGCAATCTGGGCTAGATCAGCTCCCGAAGGTCCGGGTGCTGTCTGCTCCATCTCGGTGCCGACCCTAGCTCCTGCAATTGATGGCGCAATCTCAGGCACCGAGTCGTCGTCGGCTCTTGAACTTGCAGTCGAGGTTGGCTGCTCCTCGGTGCTGCCCCTCACTTCTGGAAGAGATTCCTCAGTATGCGCCAGCGAGTCCGTCGGAGTGGCTGATGGCGGGGGCGAATTGATGGGAGTGGTGGAAACCGGGAGCGCGAGTGTCGGAGAACCGGGGGCAGCGACATGGATGTTGAGGGATGGCAACGACGGGCCGACAGGGTTGCCTGACCTCCCCTGGACGTTCGGTCGCTCGAATGGAAATCGGATGCGTGAGATGGTTGGACGTACCCGGAGCGCCAATGAACCATCTCGCTCCCTCAGTTCCTCCACGTTGTTGCTGAGGGTGAACAGCGTATCCGCCATTTCGTCCATTCGCTTGCTCATGTCTTCGTTCTCTTTCTTGAGTTCCCTATAGGCCTTCATTAGCTGATCGAACGTGGTGGGGGCGATGGGCTGCGCCGTGTGGGCCGATTTTGGAATCCATACACCGTCAAATTCTATCCGTGTAGTTAGCAATGCATCATCAAGTGAGAGCGATTTTCTCACTTTGTGCCTTTCGGGGTTGGGGTGTCTCCTCGGGGGATGCTGCCCTGGAGCGTTTTGACGTCGGCTTGATCTTCAATACGATGCCAGAGGGAGGGGTTGCCTCAACGGGGCAAGGCTCTGGGCGAACGCGTGATTGCGACCGACCCCTCTTAGAAGCGGTTGGCTTCTGAGGTGCGGTTGCCTTCGTTTGCTTGTTGAGCTTCTTCTTGGGCGCGTCGGTGGGCTCGGAAGGCGCGGGGGTTGGGAGAGGCGTCGCCACCTTCTTCTTGGGAGCATCTGTTGGCTCAGAAGGCGCGGGAGTTGGGAGATGCCTCGTGACACGAGGAGTCGAGGCGGGCTGGCTGCTCTGGTTAAAGTGAGAGCACCGAACCTTGCGCGAATTGCATTCCCGGCACGCCCTGCCTGGAAGGGGATTGCAGGGTGTGTTCCGACGAGCGCAGGCATCGCAGGAACCTGAAGGAGGGCGCGAAGCGTCGTCTGCAGTCGCAGATGGCGCCTTCGACTTGGCCCTGCTTCGTCCGCGCTTCGGATTCTTGTTCGCGGTCCCTCGTTCCTGCGTCCGTCCTCGTTCGACGGTCTGGACGTCTTCTGCCTCCCGTTCATTCGCCTGCTCCTTTTGTTTTCCTTTTCCCTTGGTTCGCTGGGATGGTGAGTCGTCTGGAGTCGCTGATGGCGCCCTTGACTTCGCCCTGCTTCGTCCGCGCTTGGGTTCCTTGCTGGTGCGCCCTCGTTCCAGCTGCCGCCCTCTCTCAACGGGTTCTTCTTCATCCAACTCGTCTTCCTCTTCATCGTCTTGCGCCCGCTGCTTCTGCTCGCCCATTTCCTCTGTCTGCCGGGATTGTTCTGCCACGGCTGCAATTGCGGGCCTCGTGAAGGCATCTTCCATCTCGACGTCTTGAACTTGTGGCTCATCACCTGATGTAGCTGGCGCGACCAGGGGCAATGCGCGTGAACCTGAGGGCTGCGGTGCCACCTGCGGAAGGGAGCTCGACTTTGGTGGTGCCGACGCAGGTGGCAACGTCTCTTGACTGCCGACCAGCAGCCAAGGGTGGTCTGGTTGCCGGGTTACGTCTCCAGTAAGTATGGCCCGCCATTTGGGCCATTGTCCGCGTTCCAACGACGCCAGGTCGATGTCGCACGCCACCGCCAGCAAAGGGATCTTCTCGGCGGTAGCAGCCACCCGACGAATGATAGACTGGGTAAAGCAGAGTATTAGTTAGTTTATGTAGAAGGGCGAGCGCTTTGTTACTCACCAGTTGCTCCCTTAGCTTCTGAATTGCTTCGTACCATGCCTGCCCTCGAGCCTTGTCGTCGCCTGTTGCCCCGAGGACGTTGATGTGGATGAGGTCCTCGATCTTCGTGTTGGCCTCGGTGACGATTTCCTGAGAGGATGGAGTCATGGAGTGAGTGGGGGGGATGAGTGAGGGTGTGGAGGAAAGGAAAGACAGGCGCCACGCCCGACGTGCCTTTAAGCTTGAGGTCCTTCCACCCGTCACCCCTCCACAAACTAACCGAGCCCACAATTTGTGGTTCACATTTCGGCACGTCGGGATATGAAACACAACATTTTTCATTGTTGCTCGCTTAATTGAGTGGAGCGGGAATTGCCGCGTCTCTCATTGGCTGATGCGGGGGTTTGATGGGTGAAGATCGGCTTCGGTACCCAAATACCACGAAGCCAAGGCAAAGTTATCCCGCCACTCGCTCACCTCTGACACTTCAAGGTCCCCCCGACGCATTCCTTCCCCGCATTATGGCCAAACAAGTTCGATTTTCGCTGCCAGGTAAAGTCTCTCATCGTCAATGCTGTTACAATGAATGCTTTTACAATATCTATCTCTCTATCTTAGCTACCGTCTGGTCTGATTCAAACGAAACCTTAAGCTCGGCACCCTCTTTGAATGATTGCGAGGGCGATATTGTTGCCACTTCGGGTAAGTTGTCTTTTGATTCGCCAAACAAACGCATACTCATGCTAATTGGAATTTCAGTGCCGAATCAGACCATTCGGAGCTCTCAACCGGAATGGGCTTTTACGGTCCGCATTCCGACCCCACCTCCATTCTTCAGTCCTCGGTCGCCCTCACTCAATGGGAAAGGGTCGAATTTGGGTAAGTCTTTGTTTTCAGATCGATGGATGATAAGACTTGAAAGGCTAATCATTGCTATAGACTTCAAAATGTCTACCCCCGCAACATGCGTCATCGGCGAACTTCCCGACTGGGCATTGACGGCTAGCATCCCCAGTCCCCCCCCCTTCTTTGAGCCGAACCAAAGGTCAGTCAGTTACCCAATTTTATTCCCTCCTTTGGCTCACCTGTCCCGACTTATAGAGTCCCCACCCCGCCTCCGTTTTGGTCACCCTCGACCCCATCTCCCGACGCATTGTCTGGGATCCGGATCCCATCGTCGCCGCACTTCCACCCCGAGGAGACAATCCCCACCCCACCCCCGTTTCGGTCCCCCCCAATCCCATCCCGCGATGTATTCGCTGGAATCCAGATTCCACCGCCTCCTCGGTTC
>JBBPOY010000164.1:0-15780 GCA_038091675.1 Leccinum proliferum | reverse complement strand
TCCAAGCCCGGTTTCAGCCCCGTGCACTTGACAGCAACCTCTGCGAGGTCGTTTATCGCGACGGCGCGCTCGGAACCTATATTGACAGGCTTGTCATGGACAGACCGCAGGAGCGCTAGGATAGCATCCACGCAGTCGTCAATGTACAAGAAACTCCTTCTCTGCTTGCCGTCTCCCCAGATCTCGAACTCGTTCGAGCCTCTTCCCTCCGCCAAATGTATCGCCAAAGCTTTTCGCAGGAGCGCCGCGGGGGCTTTCTCGCGTCCATCGTTCCACGCCCCGCGCGGACCGAACACGTTGTGGAAGCGCGCGATCTGGACGCGCATGTCCGAGCCTGCGGAGCCGTTACTACTACATTGGACGAGGAGCTCAGAGACGAGCTTCTCGAGCCCGTAGTGGCCCTGCAGAGCGTGGGTCCCCTCCCCAAACATCCTCCTCCTTCAACGATACATCGGCATCGAGACTGTCCTGCTTGTGTGCAGGGTAGACACATGCCGAAGACGCGTAGAAAAAGATGCGCACGCCGGCGCGGACGGAAGCGACCAAGGCGTTGTTCGTGATGCTCGCGTTGGTCTGGTAGATTGTGAGATCGTTTCCTTCGTGGATAATCCCCATGCCTCCCATGGTGACCGCGAAGTGGAGGACGACGTCGACGTCCTTGACTGCGCGGTTACAAAAGTGCTCGTCACAGAGGTTTCCAACGAGCGTCTCGTGGGAGATGGGTTCCTGGAATGCAGAGGATGGTACCACGTCTGCGATGCGGACGAACTGGGCGACTTTGTCGAAGAGGGCTTTTGCTACATGAGAGTCCTGGGGAGGAAAGGGTTTCTGTATATATGCATATTCGTTGGACGATGGCTTGGCTTACGATGAATCCGTTTCCACCCGTCACCAAAAGCTTGCGACGGAGGTCAAGGGGGGGCGAGGTTACCTCTGCCTTGGTCATTGCGCTAGGGGGTCTCATGTCTGATGGAACGGTAAAATTCGAGAGAATCCACACATCACGAAAATGTCTTACCTTGCGAATAGATGAACGTCGATTCGAACCAGGAAGAAAAAAAAACTGTCCAGGAGGAGCTGGTTGCAGAACCGGGTAAGAAATACGGGCTATAAATAATTGAAAACTCCACCCCCAGTGGGGTGGACTTTCCTCAGCAATAGTACGCGCCGCGTTATCAGAGAGATGGGAATCAACGCCCCCGAAAGAAGGTTTCGACGTACACAGGAAGTCGAATTTGATGAACCCCCGTTTTTCTCTAGTCTTTGGGACACCGAAGATCCCCCTAAATGGAACCTGCCTCTGGTGTAAGCATCTCCGACGGACCCATACTCGCGAATCACAAGCTAATGACGTCGGGCATTGTCGACCTGTACCCAATTGTTCCCCAACTCCACGAAGGATGAATGCTCCCTAACTAGACACGTATAAAAGGCCTCTCGAATATCACATTGGGCAAGAACTACGTTTTCTGCTTTTGATCACCATCCCCCCCCTCTCTCCATTTATCCTGACATTGCGCCCACAGTTGACAAACGCACACACAAATCACAGTAAAAGTTAGTTTGATTGAAGTCCTAGCCTACGAAGCACATACGTACTCTCTGAGAGTCTTCTCTACATAGCCCGGACCTTAATACGAACCCCAATAGACTTCTCTTGAGGAAGCCTGATGATCAGATCAGCAGTTTCGAGAGCAATATCTTTTTCATTTCCGAGAAGGACCCACCGGAAACAACCGAAGCGGAGTTTAAGTAAATAAAACTCTATCTCCTCGCCATCTGGTGTACTACACGCTCCCCTCTATCCTCTCACACCCACATCGTGACGCCGATCCGTGGCAGACGACGTTTCTCACCCCCATCATGATACACTACGTCTCCATCCAGGCGTTGCAAGACACCATCGGCGGTGTAGACGGTGGGAACCTTGGTTCGCCCTCTTCCGCAACTTCGCCGCCACGCTCGCGACCTGGGTTATCTTGTCCGTACTTGGTTTGTCCGGAAGTGTATGGTGCGTTCTCAATACCCCCTCTGTTGCCGCTCTATGCATCCCTAATCGTTGCACGCTCACGTTCAGGGCAAACTGCGCGTGATGAGATCAATGGACGCGCTCGCGGCTTCTTCGTATAGCGTCGCCGTCTGGACGACGAGTTCGCCGGGCTTGTTCAGGGATGATACCTGGTGTACGCCCTCCCCTCTATCCTCTCACACCCACATCCTGACGCATCCGTGGCAGACTGACGTTCCTCATCCCCATCACGATATACTACGTCTCCATTCAAGCATTGCAAGACACGGTTCGCCCGCTGTCGCAACTTCGCCGCCACGCTCGCGACCTGTATTGTCTCCTGCGCACCTTGGTTTGCCCGGAAGTGCGCGGGGCGTTCTCAACACACCCTCTCTGGGTTTCGATGCCGCTCGATGCATTCATCATCCTCCACGCTCACGTTCAGCAAAAGTGATGAGATCAATGGACGCGCTCGCGGCTCCTTCGTATAGCGTCGCCCGCATCTGCACGGCGAGTTCGTCATGCTTTTCAGGGATGATATTAGCTATCGACCATTTCTGGGGATGGATCAGTGTACGTGGCTCTTAACTTTAGGACCCAAGTTTTCATCCTTTCAAACAGACGCTTGCGGATCCAAACAGCTCGGTTCGTTTACCATCTACGTCAATTTAGTCAACCTTGCTCACTCATTGACGCCACCCGCAATAGCTCACGCATACGCGACCTATATCGCGACAGCGGTCACATCTCATGAGCTATTCCGGTGCTCAGTACTCCATCTCTGGTACGGTGGCGACGTATCGTCTCTACGTAAAATACGTACATCGGTTCGTTTTCTCCCTGCGCAACATCATTCCGTTATGATCGGATCAATCATCAATGATCCGAGCTACTACTATGCAGATTCATGGGCAACGTCCTCCGTGATGTTTCGTCGTCTGAATGGTACTGCTGATCCATGACCTGGTCATTCAAGTTCATCGCTGTACTAATACCCGGGTCGCCAACGTCAGAATGCAGTCTCGCCTCCGTTTGAACATCCTCCACGTAATAATCAACCATGTGCGGGAACTGGCCCCACAACACCTCCCAAAGGCATGTATCTCACCTTCGCACTAGAAGTTCGCGGTGATTAACGATTGAATGCAGTGCGGAACGGCAACGTGGTCCCCGACCACTCGCAATAAGGTAGCGCTACCAATGTGCAGGGACGGGCTCGTTCCATCGTTTTACTCTCAGCACATCCCAGCTGAACGGCTGTTTGTATTTCCCAGAGAGCAAACTCCTGTATCATGTCTTCCCAGAACCAATCATCCCGAAGCCACCCCTCTACTCGGTAGCTCTCGACCAGCTCGCCAGTCGAGTTGGAGTAAACCGAGGGAGCGATCCACTTTGTCATCCGAGACGCTTCTTATCCCGGTCGCATTCGCAACAGCGTTGGCTGCTACAATACCTGCAACTACTTTCCTTGATATTCAACGACAAGCCGTCTGCGAGCTCTGGAAAATAACGCATGGTAATCCAGCTACTCTCCCAGTGGGTGATCCAATCACCCCTGAATTCTGCGATAGTCCCGAGGTAGCACGTTATTTTGCTACCGTTATCGCGATAGTCGGCACGACCGAGGGCATTATATGTATGTCCACATTGCTTTCGACTGCGGTGATTGCTCACAAGCATTCCAGCGATGGCTTTGTTTGGCATATTGAGTCGTATCTTATCGCGCTGCAAGAGAAAACCCGCATTCCTATTTATACTTCTTACTTACTCGGATGGCGGGGAGTTGCTTGATACCTGGGTCACGATATGTGCCTCCTTGGCTCGCTGGTTGGGTCTTCATTACTGGGATGCTGTCTGAACTGTTCTCCGGTCTTCTTCCCTATGGCTATCTCCTCCACCTATACGTTGTGGACGTTTGCGTCCCAGAAAATAGGTATGTTTCAACGTTGTACTACCCTCCTCGATGAACCTAATTCAGCCTTCAAGGACTGCCACTGAGTAAGGCTTCAGGTTGGGGTGCGCTAGGTCCGGATCTCATTTTAAAATTTGTCCTCTTCTCAGATCGTCTTTTGTAGGCACTTGTGTGGGGTTTGCTTTAGGAGGATTCGTCACAACGAAAACAGGAAACCCTCTTATTGTGTTTCACATCGCAGCCGCCATCTTTCTGATCATGCTCGTTTACATCGTTTTTGTCCTTCCCGAGTCTCTACCAGAAGAGAAAGTAAACGAACCATCCTGCTTGCATCCGGAACCTTCTGCCGAAATTCTCCCCAAAACACCACTACTAGCATCTTTCTTACACATTTTTGCGCCATTAAAGATGCTCATGCCAACTCGCAACTGGCGGCTCACTTGGTGTGGAGTCCATATCTTCGTTTTCATGTCCGCACATGCCTATTCTTTTGTCGCTTGGCTTGTGCTTGCCACATCAAGACACCATCTCACCCCTGCGGATGTGAGCATAATATGAAAGCATGCAAGTACAAGCTGATATTCGATCTATTTTTAGACTGGTCTCTTCCTTACTAGCATCTCTATCAGCAGCGCAATTGTGTTGATGTTGATACTCCCATTCCTCGTTCACTTTTTGCGTCCATATTACACCAACAGATCACACCTCCACTTGTCTCGGAAGAAGAGACGCGCAACACGCAAGAAGCGGGACTGGAGACTTCAGATCGTTTGGAGGCACACTTGGCTTTTCTGTCGTGCGTCGGCGCAGGTATCTTCCTGTTGGGTGCGGCTGCGTTCAAGACAAACGGAGCCTTGATCTTTTGTAAGCGTTTCAATGTTGAGAATATCTTTCGTCTCCTCACCACTTCAACACAGTTGGTGTTTGTCTTGGGTTTACTTCCATCCATGGTCCTGCGATCCGAAGCATAGTCGCTGGATCGGTTGATCCACCGAAGCAAGGTTAGACTTGTAGTTGATTACCTGTACAAAATTGGTGTTGATCCAAGCGCACTCTAGGCGAGGCATTGGCAGCTATAGAGATGGTCAACAAAGCAGTCATCATCCTTTCGTCCGTCATCATGCGTAGTATCCTCACGCACACGATTGACACAAGACCCCTGCTCTTCTTTGATGTCCATCTGGTGGGGCGGGGGCTTGCGAAAGGGAAGTCGACACTTCGCGAGGCAGGTGTTAATGGTGAATCAGGACCTGGCTCACGTGACGCAGGTGGAGGCATACAAAAGCCACATCATCATTCCCAATCGACACGAAGAGGCTTACTTGAACATGATTGAACGTCACCTGCTCGAAGCGTATGTCGAATGACATGTGGAGGCATTGGATGCTGGCGTTTTCCGGAGCGACATCCCTATGTGCATTGAGGTCGTCTCCGAAGCTGTTCAACAGTTTCGTGGCATTTTTCGCATGGCGTTGTCCCAGTTTACCAGCAGCGTTTAGTCAACTGACATGATCCGGATGTTGTCCTGACGTTTCGCATCGTCGTGGAATTACACGCGTTTTTGGAGGGCCCATCACTAACTATGCTGAAGTCAAGGCTCAGAACTAATACACTCTCCAAATCTAAAGCAAAGCGAACGGACAAGCCGCTGATTCATCACCAAAACGTCATTGCCATGTACTCCAACATCATGTTGTCAAATCGAATGCAACCGGACTCTGGTCGAACGAGTCGGTGTGTACGGTGTGTGACAGTCGTGAGCGGAGCCTGAATCACGACCTGTAAACTGAGCATGCCGTACCGGTACTACCAATATATTCCTTTCCTTCTTCCTCCTTCCTCCCTCCTCTTCGTTGTGTTCGGTTGTGTTTTCCTCTTCTTTCGTTTCTTGTTTTACCCAGGAAAATATTCTGTTGCCATAGTAGTAACGGTTAAATGGCTGCTGTTGAGGACACCTTTACGCGAACTTGTTTTTGTAACCGCATTTTCAGCGATGTGGGTGCGTTCACTCGCCACGAAAGAGGATGTCAAAAGGCCAAGCAACGACTCTCGGGTGCCCTTGCGAAGGCAAAGGATTTACATCGATCCAAAAGACGCAAACTTGCTACCAATGCGGGCCTAGCGTTGAATAGTGAACATGCGAGCACCTCTGGCAGACCATGCACGTCTGAGTCGCATCAGGTACGTGGATGTGTGTGCTTTTTTCGTTTTCTTTTCATTTAACACATACGGAAAGCTCGCCGTAAAGTCAATCATCTCTCCGCAACAGCAGCTAATAGACGATGGGCCCTCGTCACCGGATGTCGATCTATCTTTCGTTCAGCGAAGGTTCAGGTACTTCAATCGCAGATCACCGTCACGGTTTCCAGATGTGCTTCCAGAACATCTGTTACCGCTTCCCCCTCCTCAAGTTTTTTCTGGTCTGCCGACACCGGCCGCAGACGCAGCTGAGGATCCATGCTCGGCATCTCACACCAGTTCCCATCTCCCCGTCGATCGACCTCCTCAACCCACGGTCTCTTCGGTGAGCAAGGTATTCCGGACACAGTCGAACTCGTTTGGACTATCCCGCGTATACAATGCCCGCACCCTTCCTTACCATGATCCAGAGGATCCGTATTCTGTCGAGAATCCGTGTTCTCCATGTGTTGACTCATCAAAGGCCTCGAGCCAGCACGGCAACCCTTACCACCCTTATCCTAACAAGAACTCGATGCACCTCGGAGAGTGGTATTGGAATCAGGGAATACAGAAATCCAAAGAATGCTTTAAACGACTAGTTGAGATTGTTGGCGATCCGGATTTCTCGCCTTCTGCTGTATCACAAACTCCATGGGATTCTATTGACAAGCACCTTGGGGAGAATCAATTTGATGGTGATCTCCCTGAGTGGTTGGGCGAGGATGAAGGATGGAAGTGTTCGTCGCTCACGATATCTGTACCGTTTCATAGTCGGTCGACGAGTCCAGGGGCGAAGGATTACACTATCCCCGGGTTTTACCATCGTTCCCTCGTCTCGATCATCAAAGAAAAGCTCTCAAATCCGACCCAGGCATCCTTCTTCCATTTTGAACCCTACGATCTGCGATGGTGTCCGCCTCACAGAGACCATGACATCAAGGTGCACGGGGAAATGTTCACTTCCACAGCGTTCCTGGATGCGCATCAGACTCTCCAAAACTCGCCGCCAGAGCCAGGATGCGACCTGCCTCGTGTTGTTGTCGCTCTTATGTTCTGGTCTGATGCAACCCAGCTAACAACTTTTGGCGACGCGAAGCTGTGGCCACTCTACCTTTTCTTTGGCAACGAGTCAAAATACCGAAGATCTCAGCCGGCGAACAACCTGTGTTCCCATGTCGCGTATTTCCAGGGGGTAGGCATGCAATTTTTTTCCCTGCAAAAGGTTTGATTTAGTATTCTTCTAGCTGCCGGACAACTTCAAGGATTTTCTGGCAGAATATCTGGGTAATAATTCCCCGAGCGAGACGATCTGCACGCATTGTCAGCGGGAGCTCTTCCATGCCCAATGGGAGATATTGCTTGACGAGGAGTTCCTGACGGCGTATCAACATGGGATTGTTTTATTGTGTTGCGATGGCGTCAAGCGGCGCTTTTACCCTCGCATTTTCACATACTCCGCTGACTACCCTGAGAAGTACGAATTGCTTTCATTCTCTGTCGTCCTTCCACTGACACTTTGTTCGTCCGAAAAGGGTTCTTATAGCATCAATACGCAACCTGGGAACGTGTCCGTGTCCACGGTGTACACTCCCGATGAACCACGTACGCGACATGGGTACGGCACACGATATGATTCAGCGGAAACTATCGGTTCGCGTTGACAATATTGAACGACGGGATAAAATCCGAAAAGCACGAACACTTATCTACGAGGGAAACTACGCCGTGAACTCGACTCGAATTGAAGCATTGCTGAAAGACGAGTCTCTTATCCCCATTGCGGTATGTGTAGACTAAATTGGGGTTGGATGCATTCCCTCTGACTGATGCATTCTGCAGAATGCCTTCTCCGAGCGATTACATGGTTTCAATTTCAACTTCTTTCTCATGCTCGTGGTTGATTTAATGCACGAGTTTGAGCTTGGGGTTTGGAAGTCCATATTTACTCACTTACTACGTATATTGGACAGCTTGAAAGGCAACGTGCTGCGCGAGCTCGATCAAAGGCAAGTAATTGAAACTATTATACTTGATCTAGCCGTGCAACTTACATCTACAATTGGAAGATACCGTCAGGTTCCTTCCTTTGGAAAAGATATAATTCGACGATTTTCGAAGAATGTATCAGAGATGAGACGGATGACAGCCCATGACTTCGAAGATCTTCTTCAGGTGCGTAGTAATCTGGTACTTCACCACCTTGACTCATCCGAGCTCCTTAAGTGCGCCCTTCCTGTTCTCGAAGGACTGCTACCAGATCCTCATGATGGTGCTGTTTCGAGACTCCTTCATCGCCTTTGCTACTGGCACGGGCTTGCGAAGCTACGGATGCATACTGATGAAACATTGCAAGTTATGGACGACGCCACAAAATCTCTAGGAAATACTATTCGTAGTTTTGAAGCTGACACCTGTCCAGCATTTCGTACCAAAGAACTCAAGCGCGAGGTTGACCAGCGTCAACGGAGAGGCGCTCGCACTTCGCAGCACAAGCCCACCAATTCCAATTCCATGACGTTGCCCAGATCAAAACCTTTCAATCTTCGTACCTATAAATTTCATGCTCTTGGTGACTACACGGCCTCCATTCGCATGTATGGAACAACTGATTCGTATTCCACACAGCCGGTGAGTATTTGTTCTCTATTTATGCATGACGATTGGATTATGACCTTACCGTCAGGGAGAACGAGAACACCGAGTCGCGAAAGGGCGATACAAGCGCACTAGTCGAAAAGATTTTGTTCGTCAGTTAACTCGAATTGAGCGACGGCAAGCAAGAATTCGTCGAGTTTGCGGGACTAAATTGGTCGGCATGCAGATGGAATCTGTCCCGAGTCTTCCCGACGAACGGTACAACATCGGAAAGTCTCAGCACAGACCGATTGATCTCAGCAACTTCATACGCGGGAACCCGGATGATCCAGCATTAAAGGTATGTACAAATTTGTTTGCTATCATATTCACAATTGAACGAGGGGAGAAGGACTTTATTCCGAAGATGAAACGCCACCTGCTTCCACGCATCAGGGCGGCCCATATGCACGCTTCCGAATCGACCGCCGATCATGTGCAAACGGGCCTCGACAACAGTTACAACGAAACAGAGGCCACCGTTGATCAAGTATTATTGAAAGGTGGTCGAATCTACCAGCACAATATACTTCGTGTCAACTATACTACTTACGATGTTCGCCGCAGTCAGGATACCCTCAATCCTAACAGCGACCACCGCGATATTATGATGCTACAGACAGGGGAAACGGTGCAGCACCGCTTCTGCTATGCTCGCGTCATTGGTATTTATCACGCGAATGTGCAATACATCGGCCCGGGCCTGAAGGACTACAACCCTCGTCGATTAGACTTCTTATATGTAAGGTGGTTCGAATGGAATCCACCCAACGGGATCGGACTTGACATGCTGAAGTTCATTCCGATGGACGATGATGACGCATTCGATTTTGTTGATCCCGCCGTGGCAATCAGGGGATGTCATCTGATCCCTGCCTTCGCGAAAGGAAGGACCTGCGCCGGTGTATCCTCAATAGCAAAAGATTCTGGCGACTGGAGGTATTACTATGTTAATAGGTGCCGTATATTGTTCTTCTTGTGACTAGTACTGATCGGCTACTCCTTGAAAAGATTTGTGGATCGCGACATGTTGCTCAGATACCACTGGGGTCTTGGAGTTGGCCATGTTTATTCTCATGTTCGGGACAATCAGCCACACGAAGCGCGGTCAATGCTTAGCACTTCGCACACCCCTACAGATGCCCTTGACGGTCTCGATCACGTCATTTCTGAACCCGATACATTCCTGGACAATACTCCTCCTCTCGATGGGTTTGATGACCTCGAGAATGAAATTTCTATTTCCGAGCTCGACACACTTGAATGGCAATTACCTGATATCGGCGAAGTAGAGGGTCGACTCAGTTACAAGCAAAGTGATGACAATGTCCCTGATCCTGCTTTTGGCAACGCCAGTATTTCTGGATCCCTTTCTTACGGGTTCCATGATCTCGACGTTGATTTTTCACTTAGCGACCTCGATTGGGAGGTACCGGAGGCTGCAGACGATGTTGGGGATGTTGGTGAGCATGTTGAATCAGATGATTCGGAGGGTGATTCGGAGGGTGATTCGGAAGATGATTCGGACGATTCTGAAATGTACGAAATGTATGGTACCGATTGGGCTTACAGTGACGAGGATTAGAACTATATTATTTCCTACATTGTGGCCCATGGACTCGGATTGGTTGGCTGTTATGGCTGACTTTTCGCGGCAAAACCTGCTACAACTCTTGCACGTTCTACTTAGTACAGTCGCACCGTCTTTGCGGGCTCAACATAATGTAGCAAGAAATTCGTCTCGTCAACATTGGCCCAGGTAATGCTCTCATGGTATATCATTCCCGTAACTAACATTGTCGAATGATTCCAAGGGCGTGGTGCTGCAAGATCGTGGCTGGGTATATATGATACTCCGAGTGAATAAGTTACTGTACTTTGCGTGTGTGACCGATTGTTTGTCACGTGAGATGGTTTTTTCAAGTGTCTTGACTCTTGAGCCTCGGAACACAACATTTTGTCAAGAACGGCGCCGTCGCCGGATCGTCGTCTTCGATACCAGACTGGCTCACGAAAACAAGGACAACGGAGAGCAAGGGAAAACGAGCTCTCCGAGAGCACGACGAGGGTCAGATAGAACTCATCCAGGGGTTCGAGTTTCCAGAGGTGACCACGCGCGACGGACACCATACGATCGCCACAGGACGTACAAACCACAGATGAGGGTGTGGGACTTAGATCAGCTTACCCTCAAGTTCGAGAGGCATGGCGACGCTGAGAACGTCGACTTCGTCGTGAGTAAGCCTTTTTTTTTCGCTATTCCTCGTTGCACGCGTGACCAAGACTCGGATGCTCAATAGGTAGTGACAGATACTGGCTGACGACTGGACCAAGAAGATACACCTCCAAAACGACCGTACGATCGAGCTGCACACGCAGAGCGGCTTCCTCTACCGGACGCGCATCCCGCGTTTCGGTCGTTCGATCGCGTAACACTACCCGTCCTGCGATGCCCTCGTATCGAGCCTCTGTAAATGAGGTATACCGTCTCAATCTCGAACAGGGCCGGTTCATAAACTCCGCTTGTGCTCGGCGTCCAAGATCAGCCGATACTTCAACTGCATAGACGTTAACCCGGCGCATCAGCTGTTGGCGTTTGGGATCGATGGGTGGCCGTCGTCGTTCTTGATCTGCCCAAGGTCGCTCGCAGGACCGGACGAGCCAGGGCAACGCTTCCGGGCGTCGATGACGAAGCATGTCAATGCTGTGTCCAGTCGCTACCCGTTCGTATCATTTCTCCCTTTGGCACTTCGAATTTACTCACGTCAACTCTTATAGCACTCTTGATCGCAGTCGATGCTTTGCCTCTGTCCCGGCTCTTACACCTGATGAAGAATCGAGGTTCAATGGTGATTAAATATATCGATGGGTTTGTGTTAAGCGTTATTGACCTTTCTTATAACTATATTCCAGTTTAACGTTAATGCACCCGCGTGTAGCGGAGGTTTTCGCTGACGAACTCTGCCAAGCCAATTACAAGAACATCAGTGATGAAAACTTCAGAAGGTCGAAGGAAAAGATATCTCTCGTCCTCTATCTCGCTCAGTTCTCGTGGACACCAAGAAGAAGCTGCAGTCCACCTTGGCCTCTACTCTCTCCATGCAATTGCTGCGCTGACCGAAGGATTCGCTAGGCCGACGCAAGCTGAGGTAGCAAGAGCCGAAAAGATGCTCAAGGAGGGTGGTCATAATGAACCGTCTCTTGTCAGTGATGCAGATTTCGTAGCAGATCTTGAAGGCCTCTCGCTCAATATGCCTTTGCTACAAGAAGCGGCCAAGACGGCGAAGGACCTGGCCCAGAAATACCTCAAGGGCGTCGTGGATAGACTCTGCCGGACTCTTCTCGGTTCCGCTCGCCGCATACAACTGGAAGATATTCATGAACAATTGAAGGCTGAGGTAGATCGCCTCAGCGAACAAGAGATTCGCGAGGTGGGGCGTTCCCTAGTCCAGAAGGTGAATTCGTTGTCGGGGTCCGAGTCGTGTGATTCTTTGTAAGGGTCTTCGAAATGACCCAGAGGAACCTCTAATTGATCAACACTCGCCAAGGTACACTCTACGGCTTAGGTCCGTTATAAAATGCAGGAGCCCCATTCACCGCCGTGATAATCGTGCGTTCGAACTTTGTGGACCAGCCTTGTTGGGCTAACAAATGGCTGTAGAGCCGCAGAACTATGAGGTCAGCGGCTTGAGAGAGACATTGAAAGAAGCTTCGCTGTTGTTCACCATTCATCTCATGCATTTGACGACGCAAGATCAGCATGAAATTCAACTCAATTCAACCAAGGTTCCGAGTCCACGTTTCAATGACTCGTACTCCTTTCAGGTACCGATGGGATTTTCTGTTTCGTGAGCTTGACTTTTTTTCACCACCCCTTCATCTAATCTTTAATGAATCTCCAGTTACGCGCAGCTCCTTGAAGGCGATAGATTGCTTCTGGTATTGATTGACCGCAATGCCAACCTCCATCTTCACTTGGACCACCTTGACAGCATTGAAGCCTCTATCGGACGCGACCGTGGCAAGATGCTCCACCGCGATAAGATCGGCGACGAGTTCTTGTTGGCGTTCGACGAATCCCAGGCTATGCTTGCTCTGATTTCCGCTGAGAAGGTATGCAAACAAGGAGTTTGATACCTTAGATTCAAATTGAAGATCCTTCAGTTGCAGTCACACGTTTACGTTCATGATGAAAGTCGAGGATTTACTGCGTCCGGCAGCTGCATTAGCTTGAGTTCATGGTACAGTGAGGGGACGATAATCAAGAAAGCATGTTTCACATCGGGAAGCGAGGAACTTTTGCTGGTCGACTCTCAAGCCATCGCTCGTGTTTTTTCTCTCACTACTATGCAATTCCGGTGTGTACCGCGGGTTAATTGAAACCTTGGACGTGATGTTGACGCATTTCCAGGCCAGCCTCTTTGGATCTCCAGCACGTGCCAATTGATGTTCTGTCTTCTACAGATGGCTCGTGCTTCTTGGTTGTTAATTCGGATGGCGCTTCTACCAGTATAGTTGCCTATCATTGGAACACCTTCGGATCTACGGGCGGCATTCCACTCCCTATTTCAGATTGGGCATGCGACACTAAACTGGTCATCAGCTCATTCGTCCGCAGGAGTGTTGTCTATCTCTTGAAGCTGGACTTAGAAACTCATACTTGCAGCTCTGTTGCGCTTGACATCACCCGAAAGATCACCGAGTTCATGTTCAGGGAGAAGGGAAATCGAGGCACTTTGTCTGGAGATGCTCACCTGACGGCACACAACTGTCTCGTTGACTGTTACGCCGATGTATGGACACGCTTCCCGGTTCTTCCAGCGGTACAGCGGGCCACCATTTCCACGAGCGATCGTTGCAGTCGCTCAGTTCTCTTTGTAACCAACGACGTTACCAGCCTCGATTTGCTGAAATGATCGAGACGTTCGAACGAGCGTCGAAGAAGCCGACCGGAGACAAGCACAGCACGCTGAAGATATCTGCGACGACGTTCGACAGTCTCGTGACAGAATTTTCCCCCGATGCAGAGTGGGATGATACATTGCTCTTTAGGGTTGGAGAATGGGTCGTCGAGATTCTTTGTCTCATCCCTATTCATTTGGCCCTTGCCAGAGATAATCGGTCGGACGCCTCGGCTGTTACGGCGATCTCTGCTAGGTCCGATTGGCTTTCGTATGCCATTGGGACGTCGATGCTCCTCTATGATATATGTTCGCCGCGGCCGTTCGCGCTCAAAGACCAAGGATATGGTTTGCCGCTGATGAACGTTGCTTGGCTCGAAGGCGGTAGCAGCATGACGGGCGACGGGATCGTCCTCAGCATAGATGGACCGGAATACGGTACGTGGGGTGCTTTCTTACTATGTCGCATGCTCAGTCCCTCTGTAGCCCTCGTCGAATTTTGTATCCATCACTCCGACCACCGACCTCAATGATATTCATCACATACCAGGGGGCGGTTTACTCCTCATTGCCAACGAAGGCATCAAAATGGCATCGTATTATATTCCCCAGCTTGGCGCGGCGCCCCGTTGGGCAAGCTTCCTCGAAAATGTTACGGAAGAAATGGAAGGTATATTGAAATATGTACGAAGGCTACAAATTCGTCGAGAGGAAAGAGTTGTGGATGTACGTTCTCCCATTTTGTCGTGCAAGTACGTTGCGTTGATCTTTTGCCCGCGCACTCAGTCTCGGGCTGGATCATCTCATCGGCATGCCTGCACTCAAGCCATACATGCACGGCTACTTTGTGTCTCTCAAACCTTATGACACTGCGCGCGTCATCGCGAATCCCTTTGTATACGCAGAACATTGCGAGAAATTTGTCAAAGAACGGCTTGAAGAATTGGCGAACACTCGCATACGGTCGCGCAAAAACGGCGCTGCGACCTCTTGTCAAAGTTAACAAGGCTCTCGCAGAGAGGACTGAACAAAACGCGGAACGGGAGCGAAGATGGGAAGGGTGAGAAGGTTGCGGAGAATGGGGAAGAGGATGTTGCAGATGAGGCCATGTCTGTGGACGAAGAGCAACCCACGCTTCTCAGCGATCCTCGGCTCAAAGAACTGTTTGAAAATCTTGATTTTAAGGTGGAAGAGACAAGCAGGGAGTTCGCTCTCCTCAATCCTTCGTCCGTTGCACAGAAGAATGCAAATTCATCCCGGGGGAGGACGGCTGTTGAAGATGAACAGGATCAGAGTGACAAGCTGCCATCGGACGGATGTCAGCGACGGTGGTGGGTGTAAGAGGGAACGTTTTCACTTCCTGGGACCATCATCCACCACAGAACTTGATAGACACCATCCCCGATCCAAACCTGGGCAGAAAAACACGCGCCTCGAGCAAGTCTACTCGTGAAAATTATCACGTAGAGTTCCGCGTTTATTCCTCAGGGTGCATTAGGAAAAGAGACACACGAGGGTAAGATCTCCTAATGAATGTCTCGGTTGCACTTTTGCCATTAACTGCTCGTTCTGTGTAGCCGTGACACTCGGCGCTGGTGTCCAATGGCACGAACCATTCTCTGCCATCAATAACTATGGGTGCATCGTGGTTGGCGGCGTCTCCGGTTCTATCGGTTCATCTGTTGGATGGTTAGCGGGTGGGGGCCACATGCTGTCACCCCCTACAGGCTTGGTGAGTTCGAAAAGATGATCGAATTCAGCTAACCAAGTCGTCAATTCGAAGGTGCCGATAATGCAATCGAAATCTCAGTCGTTCTCGGAAAGTTTTGATTGTGAACAGCCATCAAAACCAGGATATCGCACCTACTCCGCCGTTCTGGTTCAGTTTTATGCCTACACGGCCAACATTACCAACTCCTCCGTACTGCCGGAGCTTGTCGCCAAGTTGCTGCATTCCCAAGTTCAATTCACGGATGACGGATGGGGCGGGTACCGTACGGCTCCATCACGGACCAACAATTGACTTTCTCTTACCTCCCCCCTAACATGACCAACGAGATTGCGGTGGCGACGGCCCGCGCGTGGCACGACTACTCTGCCTCCCTCGTGCCCCTGGGAGTGGCGTTTACAGACCAGCTTGTTCA